>VXAU01003506.1:0-50336 GCA_013399695.1 Formicarius rufipectus | reverse complement strand
AAAAAGAGTTTGTCCCCATGTGTTCACCTTTCTGCACCCTTCCAAAGTCGTGGATTGGCCAGCACTGTTTTTACAGGGACTGAGAAAACCAAAAGTTGATCAAGGCTGCTAAAGGGCTTTTCAGTGACAGAGCAAGCAAGAGCTTCGGCTGGGTATGCTTGGTACATCCCTGTTGCTCCTTGCCTTCCACACTGGTAAACAAATAGATAACAGCCCTGTGAAGAAAAGACCGGACAATTAAAAACTTTCAAATACGCAACACAGAGAATTCCACTAACTTTAAAACACCACTTCATTTAGTGTCTGGTTGTTTGGTTTTTTAACCTTAATCTTAAGCCACTTCACTCAATAGTATTTTCCTTTTAAAAATAAATAAAATGAAGGGTTCCCTTCCAGATGTGGGTATAAAAGGAGGCACAGACTGAAACTTTGATGTTTGTTTCACTGCAGTATTGGGCAAAAAACACAAATAAAAGTAAATGATACATAATTTTTATCACCACTAACACCCTCTGTCATCACCCAAGTGTGCTGTTGAGTATACTGTTTATATTTTTTAATATACATATATGTTTATCCATACACACACACAAACTTGGATGTAACCACTTCCAGGCAGCAGATTATTCAGGACAGAGAATCTCTGTTTGCTCTGCAACTGCAGCACCACAGTCCCACTTCTCTCAGAGCTACTGCCTGACCTTGTATCTAACAGCACTCACAGGACAAAAAAGAGGCAAAGCAACCCACAGTTTCCAGCCCCTTCAGTCATCTGAGGGGGCAGAAGAGCTCCAAAAGGTGAAATCAGACACAGACTTCTCTTTATAACCATAAAAATAATGGTTAAAATATATGACATCCAGCTTCTCCAGGGAAAGACCTCCTGTTTTATTCTACTCCCATGATGTCCCACAGCTGTGCCTTTGAACTAGACCTTTCTTTTTCCATTGTTAAAGAGTTGTGACATTTTCTTTATTTAGCACTTGAGGTTTTATTTAAAAATATGAACCACCAAATTTGTAAATCTTAACCAGCAACAAGAACCATCTGTGCATATTTATAAAGTACTCTGGCTGGTGATACGCTAATGATGGAATATGGCACACATGCATATTCCTGCTTGGGATATATTTTTTAAATGCTCTTTTTCTCCAGAGGAGGCAAATGACTAATTGCTTCTGTTGTTTAGGTGTTTGAAGTGGAAAATGGGCATTTCTGCTGTTCTATCTCCATTTCTAGGTGATAAACCCACACATGTACAATAAAAATAAAGCAATCCATGAATGTTTGGACCTTGGCAAAAATTCCCTCCCTGCCCCCTTGCCCTAGGCTACGAGTAATTGTTGCCTGCATGTGAATGTCGAACTGTCCCATATGTATTATGATTTACTGTTGCAAAATAAAAACCAATCTCAAAACATGTGAATGAATCCAAGGTTAATCACACTCCTACTACTGACTCCAACTTCCCTGCCACACACCTTCAAAAACAGGAGCACTGCCCATGTTTTATCCTCATCTGAAACCAAATTAAGCTGAATAAAGATTTACCTGTTTGAAATTTAAATGACCAAAGTCTAACCATGACCCTGAAAAAACATCATACAGCTGTTGCCTACACACAGGAAACATGGTAGATTGCCAGAAAGTTTTTGGGTGCTCCAATGCTGCTCTCCATGCTGGAAAAATAGAGGCCAAGACACTGGATTTCTGCTCACACACAATCCCAATAACGCTCTCAAACCACGAGTACCTCACCCATTTCCCTTGGGCTACCTCTGAGACCTCTTGTCTGGAAATCCTGGGATTTCATGCCAAAAACAATGGAAGCTGTTGTTGAGAAAGAGATATGCAGTTACAGTCCTTGTTCTCCTGTGGTGGAGCTGGCCCCCACTGAGCAACTCCAAAACCAGGAAAGAACATCACTGATCCTTCTTCCAAACAGTATAGTTGTGCTGGAAGAAATTATAGATGCCTTTGGACAGGCAGATAACCATAAAAATTTTGTGTTCCCCCCTTCTATTCCATAAATAAGTGTACACATTGAAAAATAATGCATGACCCTTTCTAGCTCATTGGCTACAGAATAGTATTTTGAAAATTACTTTAATACATATATACTCAATGGACTGGAATGATTTGCTTTGGCATATGAATATTTGTTATTAAAAGCTGCTTACACACAGGTTACTCAACCAAATCAATTTTTTCAACTCTATAAGGCATGTATGAAATACTATGTTCATTACATGTAGCTCTGGGGAACCCTTTATTTCTCTTATCTTCTTCTAGAGAAAAGGGAGTGCCTTAAAAAGAGAGAATGGTTACAAATTAGTGTTGCAAATTCTATGAGCTGGTTGAAGAATATCTGTAACTGAAGCTGAGGGATTACAGAATCACAGAATATGCTGAGTTGGAAGACATCCACAAGCACCATTGAGTCCGACTCCTGGTCCTCCACAGGACCATCCCCAAGAATCACACCATGTACCCAAGAGTATCATCCAAACACTTCTTGAACTCTGCCAGGCTTAGTGCTGTGACCACTGCCCTGTTTGAGTGCCCAACCACACTCTGGGTGAAGAACCTTTCACTAATATCTAAACTAAGCCTCCCCTGACACAACTTCAGGCCATTCTCTCAGATTCTGTCACTGGTTACCACAGAAAAGAGATCAGTGCCTGCCTCTCCTCTTCCTCTCACAAGGAAGTTGTAATTGCAATGAGCTCTCCCCTCAGTCTCCTCTTCTCCAGGCTGAACACACCAAATGACATCAGCCTCTCCTCATATGGCTTTCCCTCAAGGCTCTTCACCATCTTCATTGCACTCATTTGGACACTCTCTAAGAGCTGAATATCTTCCTTACATTGCGGTGTCCAAAACTGCACACAGTATCCCAGGTGAGGCCACCCAAGTGCAGAGGAGAGTGGGACAATCCCCTCCCTCGACTGGCTGGTGATGCTGTGCCTGATGCCCCCCAGGACAAGGTTGTCCCTCCTGGCTGCCAGGGCACTGCTGACTCACATTCAACTTGACATCCACCAGGACCCCCAGATCCCTTTATGTGGCACTTTTTTCCAGAACCTCATTCCCCAGTCTGTATGAACATCCCGGGTACAGAATCCAGCCTCTTCCCTTGTTGACCTTCATACAGTTGGTGATTGCTCAGCCCTCGAAGCTCGTTGCAGGGAGGTTGGACTAGATGGCCTCCAAAGGACTCTTTCAACTTGGAGTATTCTGATTCTATGAACCTGATTCTTCCTACACTCCTTATAAAGCTTCCTGCAGAGGGTGCAGCCCCTCAGGGTGCAGAGATCTTTTGCAACATGTTCCAAAAAGGCTCATTTTTCAGTAGGATAAGAAAACCTTTCCATTATCCTCATGCTCTGCGACAGGTCAGCCCATCCACTACATGAGCTTGCATTGCTTTACACACTGGGGCCAAGTAGCACCCGAGCAGCCTCAGGGAAAAGTGCCTTAATTGCTGGTAATGCAATAGCTCCACTTAGCACCTGCAAAGCAATTCAAAAATGGAATCAAACATTTTCTGGACACACATTCAGAGAGCAGCCGGCTGTGTTGGCATGTTGCTCCATTACTTAACCACTGGGTCATATATCTGTGACTACAGATGGCTTTTACATCCGCACCTCTTAAGCAGCATCTGATACCATGACCAAACACTGGCCCAAGGGAAGGGATGCATTCATTCTGACCAGAAAGACTTTTTCCTTTAAATTAAACACCATCTCAGGCAAGGCATCAAAAGGTTTTTCTACTGCCCCATTAGACACATGGAAGCAGCCCTTCCCATCTCCAGCAGGAGAAGCACTACCTGACTGCAATTCAGCTGCCCCTCTGTCTTGCAAAGGCCAAGGAATGGCAAGTAAAACAACCTTTCAGCTGAATCTCTCACCAGCACTCCAGGACACCCATGCTGCTTTCCATGGACTTCTAGTGACGTTTCTTAATTATATTTTTTCTCCAAATCCCTTCATCTGAGTCTTTTCTTCTAGGCATCTCCAAGGAACCCACAGCCTCCAGGGGTGGTTGCAAAAACATCACCAAGCAAGTATTTGCAGTGAAAATCTGCTGGGCTTAATGCTGCCACAAATTAAGCTGCTTAGCTAATGGCTACGCAAAGAAGATAACACAGAAGATCAGCAAAAATTGTTTTGGTCTACCTGAGTCAATGTAGCAGCAAAGTCAGTGACAGAACAAAATACGAAAGAGAACAATCTTGCAATCAGATCCACAGGGCATCAACTTAGCAAGTATCCATATGAAAGTATTCACATTATGGGTCCTGCTATATGCCAGGCACTCTGTGGCACAAAGAAGAAATGGTGCAGACCACAAACTCATGGCCCCCAAGTTATTGTACTTATACAGGCTCTGACAAATGCCTTGGTGAACATTCCCATCCTCAAACAGAAGCTAGGTGTCCAAATGCCCCAACTTTATCAGAAATACTCACTTGATTGAATATTTTGATGGTTATGGTTATATAGTGAAGCATCATAGGATTGCTTTGTTCAAGGAAAACAATGATGAGTGAAAATTGCATAAAAGTGCTCAGAACATATTTCCTTGTTTGCCTGCTTCCCACACAAAGGAAGCCACATACAGAAGTAAATATTTTCCAAAATCTATTCCACTTGTAGAATAATCCCCCAAATTATTCCATGTTATTAAGGACTCATGATGTACAAAATAAGATGTGAGCAGTACTGTATAACATATTTCAGGTTAACCAAAACAATTTGTTTGACCCAAAATGAAACTTTTTATTGCATATTTGAGGACAGGCTGTTCATATTCTGAAAGCAATTGCTCCCAGCATTTAAACTGGGGTATTTCTTCTCTATTTCCCAATTTTCACCATGTTTCCATACACTTCTGGAAGATATCTGTCCTTTCTTTTACCCAAAACTACATCCAAAGCTCAGAACTCATCTCAAGCGGCACTTTTTAGCAAGCATAGTGCTCACTTCAGTGCAGGTGACAAATACATGAGAAGGGTTTTGCTTCCTTCCCACACAAATATTTAACTGGCTCACACCCTATTTCCCTGGAGCATCAAGTCTTCTCTTCTCTTTGATTACTCTGCTAATTTCTTGTTAGTGCTGAAGTTCAGCTCCATGTCTTTAAAAAGAATGATGGAATAACCCTGGAAATAGAGAAGCATTTAGTGGGGAGAAAGAGAAGTGAGGTTTCAGTGCTGAGAACAAAATTGGTTTGAAATCAGTCTAAAGCAGGATAGGAAATTGAGAAATTCCTGGGATTATTTTAGAGTTCCTTACCAAACATTTTTTCTGTGAAGTTATCAAATGGGCTACCTCTCACTTCAGTAACAGGTTCACAAAGGAAAAAAAAGAAAAACACACCCAAACCCAAGAGGTTTAAGAGGATGCAGGGTTTTTTCAAAGCAGTAAACAGAGCAGCAGTTAGCTTTTCAAAGACAGCTCTTGCTGAGTGCTGTACAAATCTGTCCCTTAAGTAATGCCATATACAAAGCACATTGTCCTTTTCATGCCCCTTTCAGTGCTGTGCCCATGGGATCACATATTATAGTATTGCTAGCTGAGATTTTGCAAAAACACAGACAGGACATGGTGTCCCAAATTCCAGGGCAGGGAAATTACCAAAGAGTCAGCTATGGTTTGAGATATTTGTCCAATAAGAAGTCCTTTTGGCTCAGCACTGTATGCTGATCCTTCCCCACAATCAAAGTCAGAGCTGGGACAATACGCCAGTTGAAGACGGACGGAGGTGATAAACTCTTAGTGTGAATTTGGGGGCTCAAAGGGGCACAGAAAGATGGACTCGGCTCCAAACTGCTGCTCAAAACAGAAATATTCTTCGCACTGCATCCAATTTTATCCTTAAACAGGTGTTTTTCTCCAAAGCATCAACCTTTTTAGTTTTGCAATCGTGTAAATTTTAAGCTTGGCACTTGGTATATTTCCTTGATTCTTAAATCTAACAAAATTCATCATAGTTTGCAAGAACTGTAGAGAAAAGATAGTGGGACATTTTGTCCCTAAGATTATAGTTAAGATAGTTTGGTTCAAAATAACACATTGTTCTTCTCAGCATATACTGTGTGTAGGTAGTAAACCCTAAAAAAACCCCAAATAATTTAAATAGTAAAATCCAAAAAAAGTCCCTCTATGATAAGATTAAAAAGCAAGTAAGAAAAAAAAAATTAATTTGGGAGATTAAAAACACAGCTGAGAAACAACCCTTAATGGTTTTAGAAAGAAAGCTTGATCTTAGGTGATACATTTGGTCCTGCCTGAAGAGAAGGTTCTGGGGATCATACAAAAATCCTTGGTCACCAGTATCCTCAGTGCCAGCTAGCACAAGTTGGAGCCATGGTTTAATCAAGAGCTTGGAAAAAGAGCATGTTTTCCACTGGGGATTTTGGGTCAAATAAATCTGTACTCTTAACAGGTTTAAGTCTCAAGGGCGGGCATGCTCCCATTGAGAGTGCTTTTCTTAGGGGTAGATAAAAGCCTCCCATAAATAAAGCTTTGAAATGTTCCAGGAGAGGTTAGCAATACAAATTTGGGCACATGAAACTCAGCATAAGCAATAATTCCACAGATTTTTACTAGAAAGTAGATATATGGGAGCAAAACTGCATGATAAATCAACATATCTGCCTTCTTAGTGGCTTTTATGATAGGCATTAGCAATAGTGACTGTCACAGAGATCATAACAGCTTTATTTCAACCACCTCTGTAAGACAAAATCAAATATAAACAGTTAATATAGTTTTCTAAGTATAAACTCTTTTCCCTTGCATGGATGACAAAAGTGTTCCTGCTAAACATCAAATTTGGGGGAGGGAAGGGAAGGGAGGGGAAGGGAAGGGATTATTGCTCTCATCTGTGTGTTTTGAAGGCAGCTGACATGCCTTGTCCAATGCACAGCCATCACAGCATTCCGCTGCCAAATAGGGTGGTTTGGAGCTGCTCATGGGAGCACAGGGACCCACTGATCTCTCCTTTAGGGTTCTGGAGTGAGTTTTGCTGTTGCCATGCTGGTATCACCAGCAAAATACAGTGTTAAATTATTCTCTGTTGCCTCCTATAATAAATCAGTTTACATGTAATCTGATTATGCATATAATACAGACATATAAAATAAGCAGACAATTGGTAAATATGGCTTTGCCAACAAACTCATTTTAATACAGGATTAGAGAGGCTATACTGTCTTTAAAAAATGTATCTCTCTTTCTAGGGTAGGATTTAAAATACAATTAAAAGAGTTTTACACCTCAGCCTAGATCTGTAAGTGTCCATAACTGCTATTGACTTAAATGGATCTCTGGGAAACCAGGCACTTGGCTCTGACTGGGAACTCCCTGGAGCTCTTTATAAGCTTTGTGAAGAGGAGGTTATTTTTTAGGTATCAAAGTAATGTGCCCTTACATCCTTTTTTAACTGCTTGCTCAACATGTACCATGCAGTGGATAACTTGAGAATTGAACACCAAATAGATGCGCTATTTTGGAGCTACCCTTTTTGATTCACATTGTAGTCAGGACTGAAAGCAGTGTCATGTCAAACAGTAACAGTACACAAGGTTAAAGGCTGTTTTGTTTACTGCTTCATCTTCCATGGCCACATTCATTGTAATGCCACCACTTTCAGACTCTTTTGCCTTCCATAAAACAACCTGTGGCTACTCTAGGGAATAATCAGACATATAATTGCAATCTTCCTCCTTTGTGGTTAGTCCTGCAAAATAGTGCTTGGTCCATATGTTGCTGCTGACACCATAGAAATGGTGCTATGGATTAATTACAGCAGGGGACACTTGGAGGGGGGGGCTTTGCATGCCTTGCTCTCCCACGAGGTGCGCAGTTGCGAAGCAACCTGACACATCTGCCAGGGCTGTCTAAGAAACTATTAGCCACTTGCTACCTCCTGTGCTCAAGAGCTGCAGGCAATTTCACAGTAATAGTTTCTCAGCTTCTTTCATGCAGGCAACCGTGGTGCCGAGATACTGACTTAAATATGTATCACGGAATGGCATCCTTAACAGAGGCTTTACAGGAACAAAATGTATATGGGTGATCTGCAAAGGCTGGTTGCAACTGACAGCTTTGTTATTACTCTGAAGATGTATGGCAGGCACCATGGGCTGGGAGCAGGAAGCAGCCACAAGAGTGGACAGCTTTAATTCGTGGCCAAGGAGCGATTCCTCAGCCCACCTACATGGACTCAAGGGTCAAATCAGGAGCAACTATACAGGGAATCATAAAAAGTGCAGTATCACTGCATGTGTTGGGTTTGTGTGGCCAGGCTGGGGGTGGGGGCTATATGCTACAGGGGTTGCTTCTGTGAGAAGCTGATAGAAGCTTCCCTCCTGTCCAACAGAACCTGTGTCAGTCAGCTCCAAGAGAGACCCATTGCTGGCCAAGGCCAAGCCCACAGCTACTATCAGATGACAGTAGAGCCTCTGGGATAACAGATTTAGGAAGTCAGAAAAAGTTACTGCTCAAGAGCAACTGCAGTCAGAGACTGGAGTGAGAATATGTGAGCAAAACATCTCTGCAGACACCCAGGTCAGTGGAGAAGGGCGGGCAGGAGGTGCCTCAGGCATTAGAGCAGAGATTCCCCTGCAGCCCATGGTGAAGACCACGGTATGGTGCAGACCATTGTGTGCCCCTGAAGCCCACAGAGGTCCACAGTGGAGCAGAGCTCCACCTGCAACGTGCAAAAGACCCATGCCAGAGCAGGTGGATTCCCAAAGGAGGCTGTGGTCCCTTGGGCAGCCCGTGCTGGAGCAGAGCCCTGTGGACCATGGAAAGCTGGAGCAGGTTTGCTGGCACAACTTATAATGTCTCTGTTCCATGCCATGGAAGGGACCCATGATGGAGCAGTTCATGAAAAACTCCAGCTCATAGGAAAGACACATGCTAGAGAAGCTCATGGAAGATTTTCTCCTGTAGGAGGGACCCTATGCTGAAGCAGGGGAGGAGTGTGAGGAGTCACTATCCTGAGGAGGAAGGAGGGGCAGAGACAACATGTGATGAACTGACCTCAGTCCCATCCCCCTGCACCACAAAGGGCAGAAGGTAGAAAATTGGGAGTAAAGTTACGCCCAGGAAGGATGGAAAGTGGGGGAAGATTTAGTTTTATTTTCATTACCCTCCCCATTACATCTGTTTTGCCTGCAACGGCAATTGCCAAATGATCTCTCCCTGTCCTTATGTTCTCATGAACTGTCCAGCTGTCCAGGGGCATGACAGAATGGCTTTGATGGACAACCTGGTATCTGTAGAGAAGCGGAAGTGAATTTCTAGGAAGCTGGAGCACTGGCTTGCAGAAAGGACTATCACTCAGTTTATTCCACAAACACAAATAGAAGGGAGAGTGCTTTCCAGCAAAGCTGTGCCAAGTACGGAAGTCACCTAGTACAATCTGACATAAAAATTAATAATGTGCCTTTTTTTTTTTTTCTTACTAAGAGGGAAACTGAACTTGAAAGCAAAGGCAGTTTGGGTATGTAAACGTGCAGAAGTATGTTTAACGTTCATCACAGTTGAATGAGGTAAATCATTCCGCTACATGTTGAAAAGTTGCTTTAAAGCATCCAAGAGCTTAAACAACACGGACTGCCTTCAGAAAACTCCCTGAATCCTCAGAGTAAGGGAAAGCTTATAAATTTTGACAACACTACCAAGATGCATATCCAGTGCCCAGAGACGTCTCCTGCTGCACAGCTTCCCCTTCACAGTATTCCCTGCCCAAATGGAGGCAAAAAAAACCCCCAAAATGCACTAAAGGACTGGGCCCTAGAGGGATGCATTAGCTGGCATTATTTTCTCAGTCGTCAAGTTTCAGCGAGTCAGAACGAGCAGCGCTGCTTCTATGTATGGTTTTAATGACATTTGCTGTCAGAGATGTGAGCCACAGGAAAAGACAGGGCTGTAACTTTATTTTAAGCCAGATAGGCTATAGCTAAATCTTCTGAATCCCTTTCAGCTTTGGAAATGGCTTTCTCATATCTCTTCCTTCTACCTAGTGCCTTCACATTGTTTGTGCTAAAAGGAGAATGATACTTTTAATCTTGAAAATGCCTTTGGAGCTTTGGAGTGGATCATTTTAAAGTCAACACGGTTTAAAGCACATTAATGAGGGTATTCACCATAAAGCAGTTTTATTTCTGTGCGTAACTGATAAACACGAATGCAACACAATATAAGGGAAAAGAGGTGAGAAAAGTCGGGCTTCGAAAAGCAAACAAATTGTGGATCCATAGTAAAAACCTATTGGATTATTATAACACTAAAGCCAGCTGTGAATCTTCCAAAGGAACATCATTTTATTTTTTTCCCCTTGGACAATGCTTATTTGTCTCAACTGAAACCAAATATCCTCAAAGGTTTTAATGACATTTTACTGGAAAACAGGAAAACTTTTTGATAGAGCACCCACCCATATCCTGAGTGATCTTCAGGGCTGAGTGACTACACTGTCCTTTCCCTGGGATGTTGGCTGCTCCCTTTCCCCTTGCTGCTCCCAGACTGCTATTTCCCACTTTTAGGCAATGCCAGAGGAGAAGTACAGAGAAAAGTTTGTAATAAAGTGGCAATAGGGTATCTTTCTGGGTATACTTTAAAAATTTTAATTAAATGGGGAAAACTGAAAGACAGTAGGTTTAGATTAGACATTAGGAAGAAATTCTTGACTGTGAGGGTGGTAAGACTCTGAAACAGGTTTTCTAGAGAAATTGTGGATGCCCTATCCTTGGAAGTATTCCATACCAGGACAGATAGGGCCCTGAGAAAACTGGTCTAGTGGAAGGTGTCCCTGCCCATAGCAAGGGAGTTGGAACTAGATGATTTTTAAGGCCCCTTGCAAACAAAACCATTCTGTGATTCTAAGAGTAAACAAGTTTCTACCTAGAGCTTTATGGTGACAATTTTATGGCAGGCAGCATATGCTTTTGTTGGTTTTTTTTTTAATTATATTTTCCTACCTAACAATTTGGGTCTAAGTTCATGGCCCAGCACTTTGTCTGGTTTATGGAAAATGATGACTAATCAGACTATGCTGTGAGAAAAACATTATCTTATTGTATACATTTTTAAAAACAAAAACAGTAGCTGATGCTCACCACCATGGCTTATTCCTGTGCAGACACAGGTAGTGCAAAATAGATGAGGGCAGCAGCAAACATGACTGTTGCCTTTTAGCAAGTAGAAAAATTAAAGAAAAAACATTTTAAAATGTTTAAAAACTAAGAAATAAGCAGGTTATGTTGGTTCTCAGGGATCATCCCTTTTTGCTTTGACATTTGCCTCTATCTGGGTAGAAGACCTGAAAGCCCAGATATAAATTGCATGTCTCTTAATGGCAATAAGTAAGTGCTATCACCATGTGCTAAAACATACTGGACAGGGAAAAAAGCAAATCAAACTGCTTTTTTAAACAGGGCACTTGTTTGGTTCTTAAAGATGTACAATATGATTATCAAACAAATCAATAAGCTTTCAGACTTTCTGAATGTCATCACAAATTATTAGGTTACATGAATGGGTCTGAGCTAACCCTGCTCTGACCCCAGGGAAATCCAAAGTGCCACATTTAGACCAAATGAGGTGCACCTGGCTCAGAAGTGTGAATTTTTGTCATCTTTGCTCTCCCCCAAAGAATGCTTATGAAGTGAAAAAGTGCATAGAGCTGTAACACATATCACTATAGTGATACTCTCCCTTCAACATGGATAGAAATGAGATTCTAAGAATATAAGGATGCACATGAAAATGTGTTGGCTGTAGTGGACATGCATGTGTATTTGGGGCTTGTGTAAACGGCATCTCACAGCAGGGACGCTGCAAAGGGCAGCTGTGCTTACCCTTGCAGCTGACTTCAGAAGTAATTGTCATCCTCATGTAGATGCTTAAGCCTTCAAGGCAGCGTAGAGACACTCATCATGAGTGGCAGAATCTGACAAAAGTTGCTGTCTTCTTGCCGATCTGGCCTTGCCCATCTGAGTCTCCACCACCCGGGTCCACTGCAGCTATTCAGGTCCATGCAAAGCCAATTATTTTTAGGGGGTAAGAAAACCCACTTCCCCCATCCTGGTAGCTGCTCCCTACAGGACAAAAGCAGAGATCACTCTGAGTTGGGGACAAAGCACAACTCTGACCAAAAAGTAATCAGCATTAGCACATTAGCCTGCATGTATGGATTTCCTACATTGCAGGCAAGGAGAGCCCAGAGAAAAGCAATGCCCAGTATGGATTCTCCAAAAGGGAAGAGGCATTAAGACAGCAAAGTCACTCCATCTTCACCACCATTTCAATTTGCCTTGGGATAGTATCAGTGATGTAACTTCTCCCTAGAGAGGTTACTTGAAGTACACCAGAAAAATCAGTACTGCTTAAAGAAAAAGCAGTAGAAATAACTGCATGTGCTCAGAATGAAGGCAGAAAATTATTTCTTGCATCTTCCACTTCTTTATTCATGAAAAAAATGTTCAAAATAAACTTTGTCACATAATCTTATTCTCTGAAATCACACAAATGCAATATTGACCTATGGAGGATTTAAGGTTTCAAAACTTTATATTTGATCTTTGCCCCTCAAAACATTTTGAATTTTTTTTTCCTCTCCTGAATCTGTTCAGGTTATACATGCCCAAACTACAGTTTAGCAAACTCATCTGCTTTAATTTTCTTGTTACAAAGAACACAGGAGATATTTGGGTTGCAACAACTACAAGTCTTCTGATGGATGGTAAGGAAGAGCAGGATTCCCCAGCCTCTCATCCACCAGTATCCTCTGAAACACTGAGGGGCCCCATTGAACCCAACCAAACCTTGAACACTGAAGTAAAGAACAGCTGTGTGCACATGGCAGGGAGGCATGAGCCTCCTGTTGCAACCAGAGCCAAGTCTGGTACCACACCAGTGTCAGTCAATGCAAGGGCTAAGTGGAGGAGCAGAGACCAAATCCCAGCTGAGATCTGGCCCTTTTCATAGATCCCCAGAGCAAAATAATGTTTGGATGAGAAAGCACAAAGAGGTGAACTGGGTGAAAGTGCCATCTCGTTTCTTTACATGCAAAAGACAAAACTATTAATCAACCTCACATGAAAAAGCATACACCAAATAAACCTTGAAGGCATCAGGAATGAGACATACTTACTCAGTAACCCCAGCAGAATGATATCCTGGTGTCATTGAACTCAATGCGCCTTCTGCTATTGACTGTGATGAGATCCTGAGCTTTCTTATTATCATTTAACTACACTTTGCTGGGGCTGGCTTTGGAGAATCACTGAAATATTACAGTTAGGTGAAAAGTGAATTCTTGTCTATCTCCCTTGTTAAAAGAAAACAAAAACAAATAAACAAAAAAAACCCAACCAAACAAAAAACCAACCAACCAAACAAAAAAAAACAAAACAAAAACCCAAACCACAAAAACCAAAACAAACAAAAAACCCACAAACAAAAAAAATCCATCAAAAAAAACTAAAAAAATCCCAAACNTTTGATTAAATCTGTTTCTGATGTGCTTGAGGATGAAACATATCAAGTCCAGGAAATAAGTGTGTGAGAAACTTCAAAGAGTAATCAGGATTCACAATGACCTTTTATTCCAGGCAAGCAATGGCAAGCACTGTGATGGATAGAGAGAAAAAAAAAATAGTGAGAAACAAGGAAATTTGCATCCAGGTCAGAGGGGGCACTGAATTGTGCTACCTTTACACAGGGGGTTACAATGCCCTGTTATTGCAGACAAATGAAGGGTTTGCATTAAAAATGCATAATTTAATCAAGAGAAAAATTACTAATCAGAACAAAATATGCAGACCTAATATTGGTTTTTTAATATTAGTGTTATTAAATTCTGCTATAGCTTCTTATGGAAACACCCAAATGTAAATTAATATAAAGAGAAACAGTTAAGAAAATTACAGGGCCAGCTCAAACATTCCTGCTCATTTGGGAGCACCCCACTGAATTGCAATATTGGGGATGCATAAAAGGATTACTATAAAATACTACCTGTGTTGATCTAATAGTGCTTTACTCCATCAGATCAGCTTGAAATATGCCCTGACACAATTGTTGGCTGTAGTTGAATGGGAGTTTAGGATTGGTGCCAGCATATCTGCCTTGGCCCAACACAGAGCTGCCACTTACATGTGCCATAACCTGTGCATGCCCAGAGGGCTTCCACCTGAAGTTGGTCCATGCTATAAGGAGACAGAACTTATTCTCCGGACATAATCAGCCTCTAGAATAGCCCCCAAGAAAAAAAGGGCTGACCATTCCTCTAATGTATTAAAAAGCATTAAAAATATCCTCCATTTGTGCAGACACAGATGATGTGACAATGACTGCCTCTGCTCAGTGTCTCTTGGACTTGTGGCACCTGCTCTTACGCGGAGTTCTTCCACCACTAGTGCAAAAGTGCAAGTTTCCCAACTGCCCATTTTACAAGAGGGTAAAACAGCAGGGCAGAAAAGTACTGGCAGTTGCCAAGGGTAATAGCACTTCAGAGTTTAAGCCAAGAGAATAGCCCAAGTCTCATTTCTCCTTCAAATATTTCTGATGTGGCAAACCTCAGCTGAGAGATGTGCTTGTTTTGAAACTCCACTGAAGAACTGGGGGTTCACATTTCTGACTACACATCTGTTTTACTCTACTCAATTTATAGCAAGGAAGTCACTCTATAACACCAATCTTCAGAAAATTAAGAATTATTAACTTCATTTATAAGAATGCTTAAAGGCCCTGGCCCCACTGTTTCAAGGAGCACAGAAACACCAGAAAAATTACACTTAGAATTCCCCCACCTTATCAACTTGAACATAAACACTGTAAAGATTCATTCTCTGTGTTTGCACAGCACCTAAGGTCCTAATCTTTCAGATACGTCTGAATACAAAGTGGCTCACCAAACCACTTCCGTAATTCACCAGCCATCCTGGTTAACTGGGTAGGTCCCATCTGACTGGAGGTTAGAAAATGAGACACTCATCTACAAGAAGGGCGAGAGGAGGATTTTGGCAACTACAGACCTGTCATCCTGATCTCAGTGCCAGGGGAATTTATAGAGATCATCTTGAATGCCATGACAAAGTACATGCAGGACAACCAGGGGATTTGGCCCAGCCAGTAGTATTTATGAAAGGCAGGTTCTGGCTAACCAACTAGATCTCCTTCTGTGACAAGGTGACCTGCTCAGTGGATGAAGGAAAGGCTGTGGATGTTGTCTACTGCACTTCTGTAAAGACTTTGACACCATTTCCCACAACATTCTCCTAGAAAAGTTGGTTGGACAAGACTTGGACAGGAGCACTGTTGGCTGGGTCTAAGATCACTGATGATCTCAGAGGTCTTTTCCAAACCTAATGATTCTCTAATTCTGTTCAAAAACAGGTACTGAGCTTTTAACACTGACACTGTATTTGCTATCCACATATGAGAGAAAGAAAAGATGCGCAGCAGGAAAGCAAGAGAAATTAAACAGCATGTGTGACCAGTAATACACAAAACTGCTCATTTTGCAAAAACAGCTGTAGACTTTTTTAAACTGAAAACTGATGTATCAGTCTCACTTCCTACTTATTTTTCATTTTGTGCTTTATACTGTATTGAGTGTTTCTGACACTAGTCGCACCAGGAGATAAACAAAGCCAAGCTAGATTCCCTCCACTTCCTTTTTATCCCCATTTTTGCCAGCTGCTACCTTTACCAAATTGTAGGTCCTGCATGAACATAATATCATAGCACAGCACACACATGGCCATCAGCAGCATCAGATAACAGCCAGGAAGCTGCTGCTGCTCTTGATTCCCTGCTATGTTACATCAGTGTTAATGAGGAGTAAATAATAATAATAAATCAGCTTTCTTCAGTTGACAGTAAGGTGTTCAATATTCACTGAAGCCACTGGCAACTCAGGGTTGGTTTCCAGAGGCCCCTGCCTTGCAAATGGTGCAATACTGAAAACACCATTTTTTTTCTGGAAGAGCCAGGAACCATATCCTGTGGTATAAATTTCAAAGTAGCCCATTCTGCCAGATTAGTAAATCCTTTGCAGATGGCAGTGAGGGGACACTCACCCTCACAGGTTACAGTCTGTCTCAGGCAGCTTGTGCCTGGCTTTGACCTCACCTCCCTAACCAAAGGAGTGCTGCAGTAGTGCCCTTCCAGTTCGCAGGATGGATCAGGGGCTTGCAGATGCTGGTAAATCTTCGGGGGCTCACAGGTGTGCCCGATCTCAAACAGTTGCATTAAGACATGACACTACATAGTGAGAGCTGGATCAGGCAACCCTCGGAGCTGCAATCCTACCTTAGTTTCACTTCCTATCATAGCACCACATCCTTCAAAAGGAGAAGCCTGACTCCCTCTAAAGTCAGGTTTCTCACAACCCCAAGAAATCTCACAGGTTTAGGAGCAGTAGCCAAAGCACAATGCTATAACCAAGCCCAGCAGCATGCCCTTACACATGCCACTCACATAAGAGTTCCCTGCAAGGCAGCAGAATCTGAGACAATCTTCCAAGCAAATACACTGAATATTTCTAGCTTTAACCAGCATTTTAGGCAGCATTATTCTTCACTGATTTGAAAGAAAAAACATGGGGTAGTTCCCAGGCCAATAAACATTATCCCAGATGACTTCTCCTGTCTGTGACACAGAGCTGGCACCACCATCCTCAGACTTGAGGACTTGTGCTGGTCTGGCCCTCCCAGTAACTGTGTAATAGAGCAGTCCTACTACCCAGGATTGAGATATGACCTACAGTGTCAGGAGGCAAAGGCACTCAGACAGAACAATCTGAGTAGGGAACAGGACCCCATCCATCAGTTGGAATGGGATGTCACTGGCTTGGTCACTGGTAAGCATAAAATTTAGGAAGGTTCCCAGTAAAACATAGTAGATAAAAATGTACCATTTCCTGAAATTCTTAGAAGTCCAAAGCACTGATATTGCCCATTGTTTCCATCACCTTTTAAATGTCTCCTTTATTCCATGGAGGCTGCTACATAGTTAACAACCAGGAATTGAAAACGTGGAAGGAATATGAAACAGCAAATCAAGAGGACAATTCTTTAACTTGAAGGTTTTGGGAAAAAAACACTGGAAAGAAGACAGCAATTGAATTCCACTTCATTAGAGGGAGAACCATTCCTAAAAGAAGAAATAATCATCAAGATGGAAATACAACAGTTCAGCAACAGGTCTGAAAGGGAGAAAAAAGATGGGACTTTCTGCTGAAAGCCTTGCAGCAGCCTTGTCCTGTGCTTCATTGGCCTCTAGTGGAAAACAGAAGTTATGTCTTGTGATCACAAAACTTCATTTACAGAGTACGGGGGAAACGTACCACTCCCCACACAGAGCTTGTGTAACATCCCTGATGAAGGAATGCAAGGCACGTGACAAAAAAGGAAGACTATTCTGCATCAGTTACATACAGAGCCATGGTTTTGCTGTTATTCAGAGAAGAGACTGAGTTAAATGTTAGTACTCTCCTACATATAAACCTATTCCAGTGACCCTCTTAATTGTCTGCAGAGGCACTAAGTTGACTTTTGGGCTAGAAGCTTGGCACCATTGTATGTACTCCACTGTAAGTTAACCCTTGCAGCACTCAGACTGCAGCAGACTGGCAATAAAGAAGACTCTAAAACAAAGATTTCAGTTGCTATCGTTTGTAAACATGGGCTCTCAAAATAAAAACATATGCCTGTATGGAGCAGGCAGTGACTGCAACAGCAGTTCTGCCTAGGTATAAATTTAGCAATTCAAAACCTGTGGTTCCAGTTTCCATGGATATAAACACGAGAAAAAGTCTTCTCAATTAATTAAAAATACAAACCATAATCAAAAGAAAACACAATGCAGGATCACAGAACGAAATGTCTGAGAAGGGAAGTCAATGGAGGGTAGTAGACTCAGGACAGACATTGGATAACAGACAAGAGCAAGACATCTGTTGGGCAGAGCAGAGCCTTCAAAACCAGAGCCAGCTAAAAAGCAAACAGTGTCCCCAGAAGAACTGTGCACACCAGCAAAGAGCAGGTACCTCCTGAGCAAAGCAGGGATGCAGGATGCCAGCAGATGTCAGCCCTCTCCAGCTGAGTATAAATCTCTGTGCATCCCTCCAACAGCTCTGTAAGCTTGGCTTTGGTTTCCTCCCTCCTCCAATGCTTGTCTTCTGGAGCCCAGTGTGATGTGGCAAGATTTGCTCCCTGAGAAACAGCATCCATCACAGTGGCCTAGATATGGTGGAAGGCAGATGGCACCACTATCCTTGGACCAGGCCACTTGGTTGGCCTTCAGCAGAGTCACAGTCCTACAGTCAGCCCAAGGATGTGCCCTTGATCCTGTGCACAAGTGTGGTCCTTTTGAGCTGTGCCAAATAGAAAAAAGGAAAAGAGCAACAGGCAATCTCAAACCTGAGAAAAAACTTCTTCAGAACATATTTTGTGTCCTGCATTCATTGTAGCAGCTTCTCTGCTAGCCAAGAGTACAGGAGCGTGACAATACAAGCTTTTCAGAAGGCTGAACCACCAATAAAAGTGTGAATAAACCCCATGCCAAAACAACACAGCATTCATTCATTCAGAGTGAGGTGATGTCAGCTACACAACAGATCTGAAAAAAAACACTCTTGAAAGCCAAGTGCAGTCTTCTGGCTTGTTTATTTTGGTCAAATTGCCTGCTTTCCCTTCAAGGAGAGAAGGGAAAAGACATAAATGTCCAAAAGACACCATGTTAATACTTTCTGTGAGTTCAGAAGTGTTCACTTCCTCCCTACACTGTGTGTCTGTGAGGGAGAAACATAACCAGCAGCAGGGAAAACTTAGACAATAAATACCAGGCTACCTTCTGCTTGAGTTTCTTTAGCTCAGTGCTGATCTAAGCTCCTTTTTTTTTTCCTGCAACATTTAGCAGAGTAACCTAAAGCAGCCTGATTTTAATCCCATAAATGTAAAATAATCAAGCACAGGACTTCAAGCTGATGATTCTCAGGGCTGTCTGAGCTCTCATCTGTAAATCCTGCAGATTAGTTAGATTTACTTCCTTCATGAAGAAAAAAAGGAAAAAAAGATTAAATACAATCAGCCTGAGCTGGAAATGGGCTTCTCTCTACCTCTTGCACAGATTAGGATCTCGAGCAGTAGAAAGCAGATATAATGGAAGCAGGACTGGTGCATGGTAGAGTTTCACCAGGCTAAGGCAGCACCTGAAGCGAAGCAAGGATATTGTGCCACAGGAAAGGTTTCCCCAGTGTAAAGAGTGTCAGCCAGGAAAGCTTTCTGTACACTTTTGTCTTAATTCCTTAAGCTAAAAACCATTTGGCACTGGTTTGATATATATTCTTTCAGTTAAGCAGATGTATGGATAATGCCAAGTTCGAAACAGAAAGGCAAAAAAATAAAATCACGTGATCCTTAACAGTCAAGTTAAATCTGCTTTTCTGCAGAGAAATGAAAGTCATTTGTACTAACAGCTGAATGCCACCAGACCACAGTGCAGCAGCAGACCACATAGCAGCATGACCAAGTGGCTTCCTGCAGGAGAGGAACTATTTAACTTGAGATACTGAAAATACACAAGGGACTCAAATGGTAAAATCAACACTGAGCTGCTGAAGACATATAACTGGGCAATGTGAAGCTTCTGTGGCTGCTCCCAAGTCAGAGGTACGAGCATTTGGCTTTGTGTTGAACACATCTCGGGGCACAAATAAGCATCCAAGCTCAGAACTGGTTTGGCAATCTCCGAGCAGTGACTCTGGGGCTTTGCAGCACATGCCCTGCAGGCAACCGGGCTACAGTGTAACCACCAGCACCTTTGGTTGGTTTGGACAGCAGGATAACCTAACTCCTCCTGCTGTGCAGTGGAGAATGCCAGATGACTTGGATGATAATTAAGATCAGTGCTTTGCTTTTAACCCTCCAAGACAGAAAGGTTTAAGTTGAATTCTCTAACATGCAAGAAAAATTCAGCCTTAGCTTGTTGTGCCCCTTATGAACTGTGCACCTTGCCTGATTATCACTTCTTACAGCTTCTCAAACTCTTGAGACCTTCCAGTGACATGCAAACTTCTAACAGTATACGTGTGTGACAAAGCTTCCCGTTTCCAAGAAACTAATACTGGGTCACTATGCAGATTTTACTGGGACTGCCCTCCTGTGAAGTTATGACTGAGTCTAATGGCATAGGAATGGCAAATGTTCTGATTCTTCCAGGTTAAGGCAGGTAAAAGAAAAACATGTATTAATCTTCCTGAATATCAAAATACAGCTCACAGTTTATGTGATTATTGCTGTTTCTGTCCAATGCATTGGTTTGAGCCAATTAAGAAACTGTGACAGACTGTTCTAGATTATACGCTGCAAAGAAAAGCAGCAATCATTGTGGATTCCTCATGTCTGACCGTGAGCACCCCTGTCTGAACAAGTCAGGGGTCCAGGTCCTGCTCAAGGGGTCCTACAAAGCAACCTACACAGCCACAGACCAGACCAGGACAGCGCCCAAGGCACATCAGGTCTGTGCTTTCTGGAAGAGAGCACCACCCTCCCCTTCCCATTTTGCACAGCCCAAGGACACAATGTGGACACAAGGCATGCACTCGCCCAGCACGCAGAAAAAGCCACAGGCAGCTGAGCTGCAGAGTCAGATTCTCTGCTGCTTCAGTTAATGGTAAATACTTACTGGAATTGAAACAGGGCTTCAAGAATGACAAGAACTGCAGGTGGAAATGCTGCCCTTCAGCAAGGCTATTACCAGCAAAATGCTAACCACTGTTCCTTGGGCACTGCTGACAAGAATTAATGTTATAAACAGAGATCACAGAACCTTCCAGGAGTGGAAAACCCCTCTTTTTTTTTTTTTCTCTGCAATGTTTACATAACTTAATACACTATCATTCATAGCATACTATGCTGTTATTCAGAGGATATTTTCCTCAGCCTTTCACCTCCAAGAATTGTTTTAATACTCACCCAGACTCCCAAGTTTTAAACACCAGACAACCCTACAACACTTAACCTTATAACAAAAGTGCAGTGAGCAGAGATGAGGCAAAGACACTTTAAGAAAAAACAACCACCACCATCACAAAAAAGAAACTCAACAACAACCATCCAGCCCTATGCTTAGGATACTTGAGTTTAATTTGGATATTAAGTAATTCCTGGGGAAACCTACTTTTACTACCCACTGTAAAGGGTTTCGAGAAAATAAGCTTGTTGCTATGGAATTACTAATAGATCTAGGCAGACCGATATCCCCAAGAGAAAGAATGAAAGAGAAAAACATTAAAAACTGATGCTCCTGGCAAACAAAAAACCAGTGGACTGTATTTTCCTGAAGGACTGGGAGGTGTTGTTTTTTTTTTTTTTCACTCTGATGACTAGACTTCTCAGGAAGCACCATCTTCGGCTACATGGAAACACCTTGAAAATGTGGAAGAGAGAGTAAGTCATCACACACCAAATATGAAGAGCACTGAATGATCGCAGTGCTGTAGCAGAACAAAGCTGTTTATGATTTACTTGAAAGCTAAAAGAATTATGCACCAACCACAAGTTTCGGTACAAGTTTGGCAGCAACACCAGGGATTCAAATTGCAACCAAAGCCACCATGAACTAGGAACATTGTTTTTTCAAATCTCATCTGTACTGGCACCTGATGCTCAACAAGACTAAGTGCTCAGGGGAGACCATCTAGCTCTTCTCAACTACCAGAAAGAAGGCTGTAGCCACGTGATTCTTAGTATCTTCTCCCAAGAAACAAGTGAAAGAACAAGAGTACATAGCCTCAAGTTACACCAGGGGAGGTTTAGATTGTATATTAGAAAAAATTTCTTCACTGAAGGGGTGGTCAGACATTGTAACAAACTGCTCAGGGAAGTGGTGGAATCACCATGCCTGGAGGCATTTAAAAGACATGCAGATATGGCACTTAGGGACATGGCTTAGGCATGGACTTGGTAGTACTGGGCTAATGGTTGGACTGGATGGTCTTAAAGGTCTTTATCAACTTCTAGGATTCTATCCCATGAAAACTATTTTACTTTCCAACTCCTTTTGAAAGTTTCAACAAATCCAAAGAAATAGCTGAAATGTTTCAATTGGTGACATTGAGAAGCCACTCAACACAATTCATATTATTTATAAATATTTACAAGTCAAACTTGTGCAATTACAAGCATTTTCAAAAGCACACAGAATGTAGGAAAACTAATTCTAAAATTATTTAAAATAAAAGACATCAAAACGAATTTGCATTACTTAATATTTATTGATACAAAAGAAAAAATAATTTGTAACAAACTATGTATTTATTTACTATTTACACAGAAGAAGGATCTTCAAGATCAATGAAACAATCTGCCCCTAAAACTGGGGTGTCAGATGAAAATGTTCAGTGTTCTTTAGCACTCCTTTACATTAGATGATCTCCAGTTTGCAGGTAAAGTTATGGGGAAGAGGTATCCAACAACATACTTCTTGCTTTTTGTCTAAATTATGAAAAGAACAGAAATTAGTTCAAAATAACAGTTAAAAACAGGGCTGTGTCATAATATTGGGGAGATACTACACAATAAAGTGGAATACCTGCAAATTGTACTCACAGCAGCTAGGATATCAGAGCATTTGCCTAAACTGGTGGCAAATCAACACAAGTATTAGTATAATTTCAATTATACTCAGAAGAACACAGTAACCTAATTTAATTTAGCTAACAGTGGTCTCTGACAAACGTGTTCATCTGTGCAACATTCAGAGCTGTCAAAGCCACACCTGGTTGTGGCACTAACACTTCCTCTGAATGTATTTTCCTATGCTATTTCTACTACGGAATGTTGCATTCTGTGAAGGAGTAAGAGGCCTCACTAGTTAATGTGCATGTGAGTTTCATGTTATTTTTATAAAAATCTTGTGTGTATTTGAATTCATTTAACATAAGGTTACACAAGCAGCCTCGGATCTCTGGTCCACAGTCCTGAAGGTCACACAGCTGCTGACAACAGGGAAAACAACCAAGAATTAAAACTTTTGCTGAAAGAATAACGTCTGATGCAACTCACCACATCAAGTGACAGCTGAGGACGGCTATTCCACATGGAGTTACATGGGAAAAGCAGCCACTTGATAGCCTGTGCTGCAGAAGATGTCAAATTTTCAAGCTGGTTTAAAGCCCACAAATAGAATAAAGACTGCTGTTAAGACTTGTAAGCGAAAACAACACTATCAAAACATCTTATTGTGGAATGTCTTGGGCTGTATGTGCTGAAGATTGCTAGCTAATTCCCCCAAACTGAGCAGTGGACTTCTCATCAAACTCAGGTATGTGTGTCTGCCTTAGAGGGACTCCTCAAAGACCAGAAAGAAGTGAAAGCCGACAGATGCAACATAACTAAGTGTGCATGTTTTGTGCTTTACTATTGAAAAGAGGAGCACAGTGGCTGTTCAACAGCAGCCAAGTGTTCCAGCACGCACCATACACTAGTTGCCACATGGATGGCCTGCTGCGTGGCACAGAAAAGGCCACTCTCCACTTGATGTGTACAGCACAAGGCTCTTGCCAACACAAGAACGAACTATAGGTATAGAAGAGTAGCTTCCACAGCATGGGAGTCTCCGACTTCACAGGATGGCTGAGGTTGGAGAGAATCTTTGAAAGTCATTTGGTCCAACACTCAAGCAGGACCGCCTAGAGCCAATTGCACTGGATATAGATAAGCTCTCTTTCCCCACATACAAACTTGTCTCCTGATCTCTTCTGTACCTCTTGTCCTTTCCAGAGCAACCACAGCATGTAAGAACGAGGATGCCAACTATGTCCACAAACATGCTAATGTGCTTTGCAAATACCCACTCCCACCCATGGCACTAAGTAGGAGAAAACAGAGATGACAGGTTCTGAACTATATGGACAGAGATGTTCTGCAAGCAAGGATATGTCAAATGAGCTTAGCAGGTCTCAGCCCAGCCTTACAACTCCTTCAGTCTAGACTCTGTCTTAAGACACCACAGAAACATCAAAAACCAGGAAGATTACCTTCTTCTGGCATTTACCAGAAAAGTTAAGCAGAAAAAGGGTGCAAGAAGGCACTTACATGCACACCCCCATCAGCAGCAGTAGACATGTGCTGCCATGTTAGACCTCTGTGCCAAAATCAGCTAGTGCCAAACGGCATTCCCAGTGGCAAGAGGAATGAAGATAAAAGAGCAGGTGAATGCCTGGACTAGCCTGTCAATACAAAATCAGGGTATGGCATGGTGCCTAAGTGATGGCAGAGCCACAGTAAGATTATGCCAATGCAAAGGAAGTCATGAGCACACTGAATTAGTGCTACAAGAGGAGTAAAAAGCACAATGCTGCAGTGCTCTGGGGTAAGTTTGGCCAGAGGGAACAGTGCTGGGACAGATTCTTTGAGCACTGCAAATCAGCTTCAACTGATGGATGAGGTTCAAGGGCAACCATGTAGGCCTGAAGCGGCCCTCAGTTCTGCGTCTGCAGACAGGAAAATGGCAGATGTTGGCAAGAACATACACCTTGCCGGTGACAACCTAAGCTGACCTTCTTGGAATTAAAACTACAGAGAAGTCTTTCAAAGAACAGAGGCCAAAAAAAGCTTTACATCACTTCTCTCACAGTGAAAATTCAGAACTTTGCCAGGCCCTGTTCAAAACTAGCAGGAGACATAGCAAAGGAACGTTCAGGCACAAGAATACCTCTGAAATAATTCAAATACTTGGAATTGAGTTTAAAAAAAATTATTCAAGCCTTGCAAGCAGCAAAAAGACAAAAAAGAAACCTTTGGTAAGGGAAATGCATCCAAATAGGGCAAGAAATTAATTTAGGCAGCAATACAAAAAATGAAGGAGCAGATTGAAACTTGATACAGCAGCTGAGCTGAAACAGCAGCAGGTGAATGCCTCATTCCACAGCCTTCTCTAAGGGGAAGGAAGAAGGGGGGCGGGGTGGTGTGGTAAAAAAAGGAGACAAAAGTGCACCTTGGACAGCTATTTCAAGGAGACAACTGCCAACTTGCATAGAAGAACACAGTGAATCACAGCAGCAGCATGTACACATGGAACATCATGAAGAAAAGGAAATTACTATCAGTATTTTTATTAATGCTTGAGGAGACTCCTCATTGTAATTTCTGAAATAATTCAAGTTCCAGATGAGCGTTCAAAAAAAAGAAAAAAGAAAAGCAAATATATTTATTTAAGCAAATTTTTAGCCCATACTAAGTCAAACTGAGAGAGGTTCTGCACTTCATTAGCATTGCAGTTCAATGCAAATGAGCAAGAAGGGATGCAGGTCTTGGGCACTTACTTATAAACCTCAGCATCCCACCAGAGATGAGCTTTGCAAGCTTAAATAGTCCTTCAGAAGATAATCTAAATAATTTTCAGTAAAAACATACTATTGTTATAGGTCCCTCTTTTTTTGCATCAAAAACCACGAGTATGTAACACAGCATAGGTGCAGGACTGTGGTGAGCACCTGGTTGGGTATCAGGTGCCCACCAAAGCCGCTTTATCCCTCCCCTCCCTCAGATGGACAGGGGAGAGAAAACATAGTGAAAGGCTCTGGGTTGAGATGAGGACAGGGAGATCACTCACCCATTACCATCACAGAATGCAGGACTCAAGTTCTAGTGCCTGGAGCACCTCCACCCTCTCCTTCTGCACTGACCTGGGTGTCTGCAGGGCTGTTTCTCCTACATATTCTCACTCCTCTCTTCTCTGTCCATAATTACTTACGCACAATAATTAAATATGAATTCACAGAGGTGCTACCACCGTATCTGACTGCCTTGGCCTCGACCAGTGGTGGGTCCATACTGGGGGACAGCATTGGCTCTGTCAGACACAAGGGAAGCATCTGGCAGTTCCTCACAGGAGCCACCTCAGTAGCCCCCCACTACCACAGCCTGGCCATGCAGACCCAATACAAGGACATAAGCAACAGAACCATTTCATGACAAGGTAAAGATTTCTGTGTACTTCATTGAAGTGAGCAAGTGAACAACATGAAGCTATTCTAAATTCCTATGGTTTACTCGGTGTAATTTGTTTGGAAAGTCAGATGCTAACATGGACTCCGTATGCCACCAAATGAAGCAGCAAATAAAGGAAATGTTTGAAGTTTGTCTTTAAAACACAGCAGGGCTTTTTCACTACCCAAAATATCATGCCAGTCTTGGAGCTGTGTTCTAATGTATTACTGCAGTGACCTCTCTTCTTTACCTATGAATTACCTTAAGAGCGCATAGTAAGCTTAGCTGCTCATCAGGCAAATGTCTGCTTCTACTAATACCAAAATCAGCCATAATAAAAGGCAGACAGCACTTGCCGGATGTAAAAAGGTCTCTGCAATGATCACTTAATTGTCCTTCATGGACCAGTAATGGGAGTCTCATACTTTCCCCTTAAGGTTGCTCCCTTCTTCAGCACTTTTCTTAACTGTCTACTTAATTAGTCTTCCTTCCCAGGCTTAATTGTAAATTTGTTTTGATTAATTAGCCTCGGAGCTGACTTGGCACTAAGTGAAATACAGGAGAAAGAGTACTTGGTTTCTTCAGTGTTAGGCTACTGCATCTAGGGGAGTTCCCTCTTCGTCAGCAATAAAATTTCAAGTTTGGAAAAAGCTTTTTCATAATTAACTTTCATTTCTTAGAATTACCCCCACTATACTACAACACAAAACTGTCGCTAACATAAAGAAAGGCTAAAATTCAGTATGTTCAGGTCTTTTTAGTGAATTATACATCATGCTCAATGGCTCACTCCTGTAGCTTTACATGAGATGACAAAGCTCTTAAACCCAAGTGATCGTATCACTCCTAGAATCCCAAACCAAGAGTGTAGGTTACCAGCACAGACAGCTGTGTCCTCATGGTACCAACAGCAGAAGACCCTTCCCACACCAACCTCTTTCCAAAGTTACTGAGCTTCATTGAAAACCCTTTGAATAACCTAGACAAGCCAGTCTACAACACCTTTGAATACTAATATAACTCTTCATTATGTTTGCACCTCTTATATCACTCCTTTTCTCTCCCTCTTTACAGCACGTTGATTCGAGAAGACACCCACACATCATTATCATGCATCTGCTTTCTTGACCAATCCTCACTTCAGATACTGTTACTGAAAACACATGAAAAGGCAACTTTAACACCAGGACAATTAACTAATTTAAAAAGATAACTGAAATAATGTGTGTTCATAGCTAACGTACCTACTTAACGAACTTCCTAAACAGTTGCCAACAGTACTGGAATTCTTCAGTTCTTAAATTCATAAGTCCTTAGCTATCAAGCTACAAAGAGAAGTCTTACTTTGGACATTCTTATTTTTTCTTCCTGCGAACACTTTCAGACTTGGATCTCAACTGAACAGACTGACTGACTGCTTCTTCCAGCTCCTTGTTTCAATCATTGTTCCTCCTGTGCTCCACACAAGAGATGACTGTAGAAGTGTAAAGTACATGTGGTTTTACAACCTTTCATGTGCACCTTTACTTCAGCATATTAGCTTAACTGAAGCAGATCAGAATAGGAGCTTTGTGGGTGGGCTTAAAGACACAGGGCAGCTCTGGAGGCATACCTTTTAATGTATTCCTTTCTTAGTAATCTGCAGCCGACTGTTTTGAGTGATGATCAGCCACTGTTTTCATGGTAGAATTGAACCACAGGAATCACTTTGGTTGTCAAATCCTAAATGAAGCTTGTCCACACAACCCAAGAAAAGTTTGTCTTTGAGAGCTCTTCTGACTGTATTTCTGAACATTCATGAAGTGATAGGATATTCTGAAAAGGCAACGTACCAGCTTGGAAAGACTAAGATATTCAGTTACAATAGCTGTCAATACCATTAAAGAGGCATTGTCCATGCTCTTCAGATAGATGTATCATCTGCAATCAATCACCACTTAAAGTAAATCCTGCATAACCGAAGACATCATACAGAGTCTATACATCAGTAAAAATGTAAGAAATATTCCCTTCTGCTGAAATGTCTTTTCAGCTGTTATGATATGAGGAAATGGCTCTTTAAGTTTACTGCATTCTCCAAATGTTAATTTAAAATCATCTGCAGATAACCAATTTAGCTTGCATTTGAAAAATAGAAGCTGCATATATGCCTCAACAGTTTGTTTTATTGATCCTGTTTACTTTTTTCTGTAATTACTCAGCTCACAATCTCCTATTTCATGTTTGCAGAATAGTACAAACATGGATGTGTATACACTTCTGACAGTTCTGGTATCATTCTTCTGCTGCTTTCAGCTGCAAAAAGCTTTGTTTAGTAAAATAGGAACAGCTTTCTAACCAAATGAAACTACAAAAAGATAGATTTGCAAAAGAATCTACTAACCTGTAATTTTTTTTTCAAAAGGAGCCAAAGCCTTCAAAACTCTGATGTTTTATTGTGGTGAGACTCCTCAGTTAAGCTCCTTAAAACAAGCCCAGTACCTACTGAAGAACATATCTATCTACTAACATGAAGCTGAAATATGAGACTTGGCTTTTGCCTCTAGCCATCTCAATTACTGTTGATAGAAAGCAATGAATTAATATACTGAAACAGTAATATCCTCCAGGATATTGGTATGTATCCTCCAGGAACAGCACGTATATCTCACAGGCAGCAGAAAAGGTTGTGCCACTTACACAACAATGATCCCAACTTCACTCCACAGCAGGTAATACTGGCTAACGAAAGTCAGCCTAGCTTAACAAAAACCTGGCTAAATCACAGCAGCCAGCTGAAGCAAGATTACTAGGCAGAACAGAAAATACATTGGAAAAAAGAATCACACATACGCAGTAAGAAAAACACTAATTTCTCACGTTTTATAAAAGGCTTTTTTATTTGCAATGTCCAATTTGGCCTGATGTACACAAAAATGTAGCCAGAACAAGAGCAGGCAGAGGTGAAACATCAGCTGCTGCTTCTGACTAGCAACTGATTACTGATTGACACACTGCACAACTCAGCAGCCATACGAGTCCTGGAAATCAGAACATTCTCCTGCACCTCTCCACACTATATTCAGGCTAATGACACAGAAGCAAATTTCTTCCAAGAGTCAAGTTGAAGAAAAAAATTTTAAATGTAATCCAGACCAATAGTGAACAATCCAGCTCAACTCAATTCCTGCAGTGCACTAATAGTTTAAAAACCAATTTTGAGCAAGTAGCTGCAACTAGTACAACATCCATGGTAAGAGAATGAACTTGGCAACATTCAGTACTAAGTCCTACTGTATATGGAAACTGTTTTTATCTCCCTGCAACAGAATTCAACTAAATTTATGTCCACCTGTAACACACTCTTCTTCCTCCCTTTGAAAAACCAGACCCTAACGAACAGAGGCCAGCAAAGGACAAACAACTGTGCTTGAAGCCCCATCTACTGACAAATAGTAGAAATGCTGCTAAACTACAGCAATATTCCACAGAACATCCCTTGGCACAACTGATACTGTTTCTTTAAAAAGATTTAAAACACTTTGAGATGTACTCCAACTACACAATTTTCTCCACAAATTACATAGGACTTTTCTCCCAAGGAAACAACTAGCCAGAAAGTAATAAATCCATTCAGCCTAAAAAGACATACTTTATCAAATCCATTGTTTTCTGTTGACACTCCCGGACATAAAATTAGGAAATCACAAACTGACATACTGACCTTAAACCTGCACTTGAACATCTGCACTTTCCAGCCTGTGTCAGGAAAAGATCTGCAAGTTACTTCTGTTAAAGGAAGCATCCTGAAGGATATATTTCTCATCATTTACTCTTGATCCAAAAGAAAACCCAGTCAAATGCTCACTGTTGAGTTGCAGTATGGTGCAGTGGGGGAAAATCCCTGATATGACACAGGTAACATACCACTTCTCATCTGAGCCCACCAAATGAAAACACAACACTGACAAGCACCAGTCTACCAAGCTCTGTCACAGCATCATGCACACTTTCTTTTAGGGCCATGAGCTCCCTAGTCCACATACATGCACTAAACCCTTAACAAAGCATCCATCCTTCTGCTACCCAATCTGCAGACCAGTAATATAGAAGAAAATTTGCAGAGTATTTTCATTTTGAACTCCTTGGCTTTTAACACAACTGGTAAGTTTTCTTATTTTGACTTTCAACTAGAACCAATGAGCTGCTGGGATCAGAGGTCATCACATCCATAGCCTGACTGCCAGGAGACATGCAGAGACTTTTGTCTAATGCTGGCCCTCTGCTCTTTTTCCAAGTGGCAAATTTCCAGATATCGGCAGGCCTGAGGAACTGAAAGATTTAAAACCTAAACATTTAGTGAGTGGGATCCCTTCAAGCAGTGGAAACAGCATGTGTGCCCATCTGGTAGCTGGTCTGGCTGCAGCACAGAAAGGACAGTATTTGAATCTTGTTGACTTTGAAGAGACCAACCCAAGCCCAAAAATCAGAAAAGCTGCCAACATCAAACTTGTATCTAGTAACTAAATTACTTTTTTTTTTAAACTCAAACTCCTTACAAAAGTTGAGGGCAAGAAAAAAAAGTTCCTCTGTGTACTCTGAACTTTGTCAGCAAATAGTTTGTATTAAGACAGAGGCAGAACTAAATGGCAAAAGGCATTCTCCTATTTCATCTTCTCCAGAGTTACACATGACCTAGCCATGAATGAAAAGGTATCACATACTTTCTACCAAGTATTTCCACTGTGAGTCTGTATGCTCACTAGTCATAGGAATTACTGCTTCAAAGAGAATGACATGCAGTATTACCGTGAACTCCCCAATCGAGTCGTTCACAGAAGCATGGCAATCATGGTGGTCAAGCCCTTTCACAGACACACAAAGTTAGCTGGCAGCTGAAAGCCAATTCCATTTTCTGTTTTAGTGTATACTCTAGACTTAGCATAAAGATCGTAGCCAGACTTTACAAGGTCAATACTCAATCCTCAAGTCCTTAGAAGTTCTTGATTCCAATTTATTTTTCCTTATCTCATTCTCTTTGAGTATAGCAGTGATCAGAGAGAAAGCACCCTACCAGAATAGCTGTAGTTTATCCTTATCTTCAGCCAGAAGGAACCTTGAAGAGCTTGGGAGACAAATGCTATGTATACCATCTGCTGTCTAGACTTGGCTTCTGGAGTGTACAGTATAATTACGGCTTTCCCAAAGGTCCTCATTATTATCCAGGAACACAGCAAGGAAACCAAAAGGAGATATTAAAGTAATACATTTGGCAATGACCTATCGCTGTTACACAAAATAAAGCTATCAACAATGTTCAGAGCTAATCAGGCCACAGCTTCCATACAAAAGACTCAACTGATAAGCTCCTACTTAGGCGCTTCTGTTTCACTATTGGAACTGGAGGCAGTAATCATATAGCTGTCAAGCAAGGAAGAAATGCCTGTCATTAACATGTTTAGAAGGCGGCTGGACCCCAGCACACAAACATTTCAACAGCCCATCTCCCAGACAACAATTACTGGAATGCAAACAGCAGGTTCATCATTTAAATAGATTATTCTAAGCAGTTTCTACCAGGCAGTTGTTAAGATTATCTATCAGATGTTAGCTAAAGATGTCAACATTTTTCCAAGTGCTAAGAATCTTTAGAGAGATTAAGCATATTGATACAATTTGTAACAATAATATACCCACACATTTTACACTTGTATCTTTCTGTTACTGAACAGCATAAGAAAAATAACTTATGCAGAGGGAGGCCCTTCAGTACCTCATTTCAGTTTGACAGCAAACTGAGGTTCTTTTGGTTTTGTTGTTAACTCGTTTTATGTTGATTTCAGCTGCTCTGGAATAATTTATAATGTTAAGGTGGGCAAACGCAAACATTTTTGTATGTAAAAAGAACTTCAGAACATACAAAAGCTTGACAAGCGTTTCAGCGAACTCTGCACAGTTCTTCACCTGACTTTGAGCTGTGTGAAGAGAAGCACACTTTCTTCGTTCAGAAGATTACGGAGGTTATATTCATTTCCTACAAATAAAAACAAGATAAGTTTTCTTTAGGAGCCACTAGCAATTTTTCAAGTCTTTCCCTATCTTCAGCCAAGTGTATTTTTGGTTTGTATATTTTAACAGAAGGAATGTTAGCTCCTAATCTAGGATGCCACTCTTACAGGCAGGTCATTGCATTTCAGAGATGACAAGGAATACATCTGGTATCATCTGTCTTAATCTGTGGTAAGAATAAAGTGCATCCTGGCATAGAAGATTTTTACTGAAAAGAATGTAACAGGCTTAAGCTCTCAAAACCTTTAATAAAACTTGGCGGTGACTGATTTTAATTTATTCCTATAGAAACTATCAATAAAAATTGCACATGAAAACTTACCTGCAGATCTTCACTTGAGATTTGCTCACCAACATGATCACAAAATAGAATCATCTAATAGGCTTTGAACAGCGGAAATGAGTAATATCCTAACATTCACATAGAGCCACACAATGCCTTACAGAGTTCACCTGCCACAAACATTGGATTGCCCATCTAGCCATACTGAGAGCGGCCATGAAGAAGCATGGAAGAAAGAGTACAGATCCTTATGGTCATATGAGACTTTCAGCATTTTACATAATGCACTTTCCCAAAAAGGAAATGACAAATTGCCTCTGCAGGCACCCTAAACTTTGAAGGTAAAAACACCAAAAAAACCCAAAACAAAACAAAAGCTTCCAAGCAGCAATCATTCACTGAACAATGACTGTTCTCTCAGGATGTTATACTGAAAACGTAACAGAAGAAAAGGGGTAATTTGTTGTTTTCTAAGATAGCCTCTTCACAGGAAACATGTACAAAAGACTTCTATTGCTTCATGAACAGCCTGCTTTACAAGGACTACAAAATCTCCTGATTAGTATCTTAACCCACTAATGAACAGCTTCTCATATGGAATTCATGTCACTTTTATATCAGAAGGACAAAATTGGGGTTTCAAATTCTCAACAACCCATACAAAGTTAAGACCCATTCAACAAGATATTCTATATCTTCTATATATCAAGCACAAGGCATGTGAACTGATCCAAATGGATTTTCATAATTTTACACAGAAGAAAACAGCAAGCAGATCATGACCAAAACAGTATTAGCTACCACTATATTAAGTTGTCTGTGGTGTTTCTTCAACATTACAGCTAGTGACAGAATCAAACTACCAGGAGAAATTTAATCTTAGATCTTGGTAATGTCATCAAAACTTTGAGGTCAATGCACATAAACACGCAGCATGTGAATCACTGTGTTCAACAATTAGATTATCAACACATGGCCAGTGTTGTACCACCTTCCATTCTCCATAACCCTATACATTCCCACTCTCTATTCAATCTTCTCTCTTTAAATCCTTCAGTTTGGTTTTGATTCCCAGCATGCTAATTCAGCCTCAAGTATCTCCAACTAATTGGTTTTAGACACATGTACTGACCTGCTGGAACATAAAAGGAGTCCCCCGCAGTCAGATAATACGATGTCTTATGTAAAGTAGCGATAATTTTTCCGCGGATAATGTGAAAAGCCTTAATGAAAGCCAAATGGTTCTAAGATTAGCAAAGGTTCCATTTAAGAAAGTTATCCCAGAAAATATTTGCACACATGTTGTAACAAAGATAAAAACCCAAATAAGCTGGCAGAGCTGCAATCCCTTTTTTACCCCATACTGCTGAAAAATAAGATGCACGCTTAAAAAGGGGATGGGGCCATCTTATTTATTTGATACTTCCATCTTTCCTGCAAAATCCAGACAGTAAACACACATGGACATGTAGACTTAGAATGAAGCCAAGCAGGGCCATGTGCATGCAAAGTACCTCTAGGAAAGGATTCATCAATGTTTATTTGTATTATGGGAGGGAAAAACCCTAAAAAACCTGTCAGCTTCATAGGTTACTTCCAACCACTCTAAGATCTCCTGTATACATAGTCCATTTTACAAAAATAAGAAAAAAGCACACTTACTATTGTATCCATGTGGACAAACTGGTATCCCTTTTCTTTAAATGGTTTCAAAATCAATCTACCAGTTGCAAAAACAGAAGTATTCAAAGTTTTGTGTATTTCTACTGCTTCATCTTCAAAGAAGCAAGTATGACTGTTTCCAGTGTTAATGCATTCTAAAAAAAAAAAAAAAAGTCCAGGAAATTAATACCACCACATAATTAGTCTTATTACTTGCTCAGTACATTACATAGTTTCAGCACACCTCCTCCAAAAGCTAGACTCAATATTTAGGTGAAAAAAATCACATTTTTTGTGTCTCCTTCAGAACTTTCACCAGAAGCAGCTCACCTTTTTATGCCCAACATGGCATGAACAATTTTTTTCTAAGCAGTCTAAACACATCCTACATAATTCAGGCAGTCCCTTGGTCACATCCCTTCTACTCACCTAGAAGTACCTCCTCATTTGTTACTGGGTCCAGTACAATGGTTGGCTTAGAAGTATCAGCTAGGTTGTGATCCAAACTTGCAGGTATCTCTCTTCTATCTGAGGAGAAAAGAAACCAAAACAAAACCAGAAAAATAATCACTATACGTTTTAAAAGATTACTTAACCACAATTATTCCACAATTCTAATGTCACACATTAAATACTTAAATTTGTTTTAATAACTAACAGACATAATAAACTTCCTTCAAATAAAAGAAAAGCATCCACAACAATCCCTTGAAAATGTAATTTTCATTGAAATAACTTCTGTGTGTAATAGATGAAGACTCTCTCAATCCTAAGGAATTTCCCAGAGGAATGTCAATTACTTAGCCTATGCTATTAACAACAGTATTTATTCAAAAGTATCTATTTTCAGAGAAGTACTGTTCCAGCAACAGATGCTGAGAGGATATGAAACACATGATGAAGTATGAAGAACAAGGTTTTTTGCTTTTACCTACTGCTGATAGGCATCAGGAGACTTAAGAGAGAAAGCATTCAAAAGACTAAGCGCACATCCAATTTTCCTTTCCTTGAGAAATACCATTACAGGAATCTCACTGTAAGTTGTCAATCTGAGAACTTTTTCTATAACAAAAAGGATAAAATCAAAAGGATTTTTCCAGAGAAGTAAATAGCCTAAGAATTAATGACAACCCTGTGCTTTTCAAATCGAAAAGAGACGCCAGAGCCTGTTCACAACAGAATAAATATCCCAAAGCTCTCTTGTAGAATTCTCTTAAGCAGACAATTTTAGCTCCACAGTGCAAAGGAAATTTCTATAAAGACAACCAGAAGCAGTGTATTAAAGGCAAGCTGCAGCACTTTGTAGGCACTCATGACTGCTTAAATACCCTTACACCAAGATACTCGAGGGTAGGAAGAAAGTTGCTGCATTGGAACAGCTTTGTTCCAACATAACCATCTCTCTGTAAAAAGAAGCAGCAACATGTGTAACTGTGTAGCTATAACAACAGAATTTTTATTGTATCAACATTTAAGAATCTGTGCCAGAAATTTTACTCAGCTGACAGTCCTTATATGCGTCACTAAAACTCAAGGAGGTGAGTGAAAGACTATCTCTGAGGATCAGTGTCTGTTAGAGAGGAAATCAAACACTTCTGCAAGACAGTTCAAATGCACCTAAAGAAACCAATAGTTCTTGTAAGATACAAACTGAAGAGTCACTACCAGCTCAAGTTCACACAACTGCAAATAATTTATATTGTAACAAAAACTGTATTTAGATCAAAGATTGATCTATTCCAGAATCCAGTCTCCCATCAGTGGATGAAAGCAAGTACTCCTGACATCTCCAAAAAAACCATAAGAGTAATGGCACTTCCATGGTACGCTTTTCACTTCTAACCTGGAGCTCACACACTTTAGTTAGAGCTGTTAACAGTTAAGTCTCCTGGCTAATATATCTAGTTCTTGCCTTGAATCTACTTAAATAATTTTATCCACAATATTCTGAGGCAGGAAGCACATAATAAGAATGGTCACCTTATTCTATTAAAGAACCCAGCTCTCAGTATCTTCCTGCCACATCTTCTAGTTCTTGTCTTAAAACAAAAAAACAAAAAAACCCAACAAAACAATTTATTTCTATTCCCTTTTTCCACACCACTCATTATTTTACAGGTCTTTCTCATTCCTCCACAGTACTCTCTTCAGGGTTGAGGAGTCTCTACTATGTAGTTGCTACTTGTACAGAAGTCCTTCCATGTTTTTGATGAGCTTTCCCTGAACCTTTTCTAGTCATTTTCTCATTTTCTTTTTGAGTTATGGAACAAAACTCACATAAAACACTTTAGAAAATAAGAAATTTATACCAGCAGTGACTGTTTTCCTTATTTTTCTGTTGATTATTTCAACCCTTATTTGTTTTAGAACTGTGTTAGGACCATATGGCATTTTCCATGCTTGTTAGCATTTGTTTTCATAGTTCTGTGACTTCACCGGGAAATATTTCAGTTTCAAACAAAAGTTCTAGACAGTCCCCAGAAAGAAAAGCTCTTTATCATCAAAACATCTCCCAGACTGCACAGCAAAAATAATACGGTATTTGGATTTAGATTCCCTTTTCTGAACACTATCTGCATATTTATTATCTTCTGGCCACAGAGGCTCTAGCAAAGCTTCCTCTTCCTCATTGTTTAAACAAAGATTTATTGCCCACTTTGAACCATTCTATGCACTGTTCTTAAAACTCTCTTTTCACCTACCATGCTGTGGTTCTGTATTTAACCTACAAAACCTTGAAACTCTACTAACACCATATGCTGCCTTTTCAGATGTAAAATGACCACATCAGTAAAATGACCGCAAGTTTTTACACCTTAGCTGTGTAGACTAGCATCATGATCTGAACACAAACAAAAGTACAGTTTATTTTCTTCTACCCCTGCTTTAAAGGCACAACACTATTTCCAGGTATGTCCTGTGTTTCTTCCCTTATTCTGAGAAGTTAACATTTTTACAACAAGAATATACAGCATTGTTATAGATACAGTAAGAACAGGTTTTTCCATATCAGATCACATTAACACATTTCATTACAGAATTATTTTTTACCCAGAGAATCAAGTGTTTACAGAAGAAAAATCTTATAGCAATAGAGAATGTGACTACAGATAACTATTTTTTTAAGTATCAAAAGGAAAAAAGTCTATGTTCATACTTGTTTTATTGGTTTTCTGTTTCTTATGATCCTTCCTCTGTTTACTCTTCCTGGGAGATTGCGTTTCTGGATGCACTACTCCACTAATCACCAGTCCCCCTGAAACAAAAGGAAGTTAAAATTCATTAACTCAGAGTAACTTTAAAAGAATGCAACCTTACACAACCAACAAGTATTTCAACTGAGAATATACTTCCTTGATAATGAACTTTTCAGACAGCTTTAGAAAGCCTGAGTTAACTAAAAAGCTTTTCAATATTAAGTATTTTGGAGTGCAATGCAACTTGAAATATTTTGAAAATAATTTAATCAAATTTCAGTTATAGAACATTTCAGAAATCCATGACATGACAGTGATCTTTTATGACAAAGTGTCAATTTTAGAAACACAAAGAAATACTATTTTCAAGCAAACTAATTCATTAGGAAAAGACCAAATTAGGCTAAACTGTCTAAAAAAAAAAAATCCAAGAAAACAAGATGCATTTGTTCCCTCACAAAATTTAACACTGAGACTGGATAAAATATTACAGTATCTGCTCCGGAAAACAATCCTCACACAAAGAGAAAGGCTCCAATGAATGATCCAGCAGACTGTCTTTAACATGGTCTCTGATGTAATAAACCTACTAGTACAGAGAAACTGTTCTGTTCTTCTCTAAACAGTGAAGGTAATGGTAGTTAACATGCTCTGCTGATATTATTTTCAACTGACACAGGTGTATCAGGAGAGAAAAAGACTACATGGAAAGGAGACTAAATAGCTAGACTATAAATTATTTCCTTTTTTTAAAAAAAAATACACAAGAGTAAGCATCTCAAAGCTCTCATGGCACAAGATCAACCCACAAATTTTATTTTACTGCATCATCAGAATGAAGAAAATAGGTATTTTGGAACTAATACCTGAAGAGCTCATAGTATAGTTTATGCGCTCGCCTCTCCAGTATTCCAGAGGTCTTAGTCGTATCCTTTTTGTCCGACGAACATTAGGTGTGTTGGAAGGCATTACTAATTTGAAGGAAGAAATAATTCACATTAAGCATGAAAGAAAAATTCAGAGACAGAAAATACTAAGTACCCTTTCTCGTTTTTCTGTATTGCAAAGGGGCCAGCATTTGCCAGCTGATGTTTATACCACATTGCTATCATGACAGAAAAAGGGATCCAAATATTGCCAAAAGCCTTCTTTTGCATATATCACTATTTCGCTCTCATTTTCACCACACTGACTTTAAGTTAGATTTAATTCTATGTATCTTAGTGAATCACTAAGATTTGGACCTTAGGAGCTCAAGCACAAGGACAGCAAACATGCTACAACTGCGAAGACAACGTTATCAACAAAGACTAAGAACCTTGCCTAAATCTGAGGGATTTTATTAGCAACAGTGGAAAGGCACTGCCTTGGTTATGGCAAGGGGAGTAAGAGACTGCATGTGCAGCCTCTCCTGTTCCAGATTCACTAGTCCCATATCCAAAGTCCAGAAGAGAAGCACTTCTGCCAACAGAAACTCCACACATTTCCAAGATTTCTCAGTTATTTATCTTCAGATGTACTTATTACATAGTCTCAGCTTTCAAGTTGTCTAAGCTGCCACATAGGAATACAGTAAGATATGATACGTTAGTGTTTGCAATTAAAAAAAAAAAAAAATTACAAAATAGACAATCATGGGACTACAATCGACTACACATCTGTTGTTCCATCCTATCCACACTCAGACCATCACAGAAGGCAGGGTATTTGCACCCTCACTTATACTGTGTAAAACTAATTCAGACTTTTACTGTTCTCACAGATCTGTAAGTTCATCTTGACTCAACTGTTTAGGAATGCATTCAGTGCAGGGAGCTCGGTGTACAGCTGCAGTGCCAGTCTCCTTCAGCAAAGTTTACATCAATTTGAAAATGCATTTGTGTTCACACGCTTAAATATTTTTAAATAATCTTACCTATTTTATGCCTTGCGATGTCATCTGACAACATCTCTCTTAATTTATAATTCAAGTCTTCAGAATTATCTGTAAACATATTCAAAAAACGACCACCACAGGCATTTACTATTCCTGACTTTTATTAAATAAACCCACTGGAAGCAACCAAAGGTAACAAACTAAAGTCCCAGTGACAGTGTTCCCACTAACATCTTTTGCTATAAACATATGTGAAACCCAATGTAGATAAAGAGTGTATGTAATCAGCTTTTAAACAGAGTAAGCTTGAAAATTACATGAAAAATACACATTCAAGTAAATATTCCTCAGACCTATCTCTCTTGATAAAACAAACATTGGTAAGGTATAACTACATAATTTTATTGATGAAAGTGCAAGCTCATTCAGCTTTATATCACTCAAACTTAACTTTAGAACAAACTCCTTACCAGAACACACACAAAACTAGGTTCTCCAAAGAGAGCATACCATGAACTAATAAAATTCACATATCCACTTTTGACTCTAAAACACTAATGAAAACACTTTTTATCTCCAGGCTCTCAGTATGACAACATGTGCAACTCCTACAGTGAAACTTAAAATCAAACAAATAAAAAACAACAAAAAAACACTAGAAAAATCTCATTAAACTCCCCAAAAAATAAACCACACAAACCAAACCAACTAAACAAAAAATGCCAAACCAAAATATTCTTAGGTGAATAGGCCACGACTCCATCAGGCTATACAATTGGTCCAGGGGGGCCTGAAGTGATGGCATATACTACCATCGCATGGCAACACATCAAACTGATACAAACTGAATCTGAAAAATTTGTTCAAAATATTTTTGAGGCATAACTTCATCCTGGTAGGCTTCATGCCAAACCATGGAGGACTTGCCCTTCCAAAGCTAACACAAGGTAAAGCTGGCAATACTGCACAACTTACTTGGACAGAAATGTAACCACAGCCAATAAAACTTGTATTTGTTCTGGACAAGCTGAATACAACAGATATCACTGAACCATCAGTTACAGTTTATAAGGAGCTTATATTAAAATGTGAGAAAATACCAACTTTAGACATTACCTGAACATGTATCATCCCGTTTACAAGACTTACTCCTGGAAGCAACTTTATCACAGTATTCTAGAACAGGTCCACTGCAAAGGAATAAAAAAATATACCTTCTTAGACACGCTAAATGCCAAAGGAACATTACAGCACTACTAAGAATAGAAAATATAATTTTTTTTTCAGATCATGTGGGCTGGATTTTAATTTTCTTTTAAACATTTATCTATACTGATTAGACACTAAAGCAAATGCCTGATAGTTAGAAATCAGAGGTCTGAAATTCATCCATTGCTCTTCTACTCAGTCATTAGGCAGAAAAATTAGTGTTCACATCTCCTCTCTAAACAGGTTTCCTAAGCCTTTTCTTTTTTATTCCCTTCCAGAATAAAGAGACCTTCTTCTGTAGCATTACCTTTCAAACCATGTACCATATATCATAATTACAGAAGTGCTTTAAAGAAATACTGCAAGGAATGAAGAGTAAGATAGTTTGTATCTGTAATGTGTATTCTGTCATGAAATCTCCCCCATAACACAACAATAATTTACACGTGGAACTCCACCACAGATTCTCTAGCAATCAAATCACTTGTAATGGGACTTCTCTTAGAACCTTAGACTCAGTACCCTTAACCTTCCTTCCTCCTCCATCTGTGGCTTTGTTTCACTGCTTTTACTGTCTCACTAAGTACAGCTGTTACACATCTAAACTCCAAGACACATTTCAATTACCAAAATTAGCAAACATATACTTCACTACAAATTTGTCCAAGTAAGTCTGCAGTAAGTCCCTTATAATTTATAACCCCAACATTTTCAGTAGAATGACTGCTTAAAATTCAATAAATTTACAGACTGCCACTCCTCTTTGCCTTTATTATTCTTATCCCACGAAGGGGAACATACATGCCCATCTGCATTCATAAAGTTTGGATTGTACAGTTATATACCTCATTTAACAGCAATTTCATTAATACAACTGTTATCAGTTCTAGGAGCACTGGTGTTACTGTTCCAAAAATCACACACTGACGTGGAAGCAAGCCTCAAAAGAAAAAATCCCTAAAGGCAAGAAACTTACTCTGACCCCTTACTCATGAAAGGAAGAAAAATTTCACTAATTTATCAACAGTATTAGCACAGTATTTAAAACACTCAAGCATGAATCACAATCCTTTTCTACTAGGTGCTTCACTAGTAGAGAATGCAGTAATAGTATCAAACTGTCCTGTCTCAGAGGGGCAGAAAGTGGGATTACATTCAAGGTTTTCAAACAACTCTGGAAATTACCTTTCATAATTCAGAGCCATCTCAGCTGCAAAGGAATCTCTAGAAGAGAAAAAAGCGAATCTTAGTACATACAGTGGTAAGTCAATTTTACTTAATGAAAGTGCTTTAGGTCAATAATTTTAAGTCCTGAACAAAATCATAAAGACATTTAAAAAAATTAAGGATCAATGCAAAGAACAATTATTATAAAGTGATTCTAGACTCCTTAATCTTTAAATTGCCAATCATTAGAAAGTTACTTCCACAGAAACAGATACAGCTGAAGAATTAAATGCTGTATTTTCTAAATAAAACTTTAAAAAAAAAAAAACCTGACAGTGAAGTTACTCTGTGGGTGGCAGGAGTGTGTTAAACTGGATCTGTTACACAAGTCTCATGCAAACATGAGACCAGCACAAGTTTCCTCATGTAAAATACACAAGATTTAGCACCCACATTTGAGAATAGGATACCGATCACACCACTTGGTTTCTCTATTAATTATCCAACCAGTCTCAAATTATCATAGTTCAACTGGGCCGTTGCTGCTTAAAATTTAACAGGATGTGTTTAATTATCTACCAAGTTATACAACACTTATAAGGAATCACAAAAAGCTTACTGTGGTTCATCTTTCCTGTTATGTTTCCTTTTATTATTTCTGATTTTCACATCAGATAATTTCTGTTTTTTTCTTGTTGTGTCCTGTACAGAAGAGCTGTCAGAATCTGTTTGAGATTCAGTATCCTCAGGGCTTGAGCAAACAGTTTTATTGGTTCTGTGAGGAATCTTTTTGGGTTTCTTCCCTGAATACTTAGCTGGCCACTGTTTCTTTTCAGAATTCTTTACACTGTCCATGGGATGCTGCAGTGCTTTTATAGGAGTCCGGTTATTTGCACCACCAGGTGACTCTGATGTGCGCAACACATTTCTAGGCTTTTCAGACAGAGTCAACTTCTGAAGCACAGGAGTTTCTGATTTCTGATGCAAGGGTGTGGTATACACATCATTCACTTGTACAGGTTCTCTTTCAAGCTCCTCTTCACCAGGTTCATTGTCATAACTTTCCTTTCTTTGTAACTGAAGTTTTTTATTACTACTTTTCTGGACAGATTTTTTAAGCTTCTTCCCTGGACTTACCGCCACTTTCTTGGCTGCTTTAACTTTTGGAAGTTTTGGCTTAACTAAATGCTGAGAAGCTTTCGAAGTCGACTGCAGATTCTTGGAAGACCTGAGAGATTTCTTTGGAGACACGGTCTGCTCTTTCTGATACCCAGATGAGGTCATAGGCAAATCTTCACTTGGCAGCACTCTTGTTTTACATTGTCCTGTATCAGATGCTTTTGTTTCCAATCCAGACCGTGACATCACTTCTTCAGCTTCTGGTTTCCAGGATGTGTACTTTTTCTGGTTTGGAGAGTCTTGCTTATGTGCACCCTTTTTAGTCTTTCCTATTAATACACAAAGCATTTGGACATTAATACCTTTTCCCACGAAACCTGAAGATACATGCTGACATCTGAATACATAAAAATAAACAAAAGAATCAAGTTAGGAAAAAAAATTTTAAAAAATATCACAAAACCAGGCTATTCCATGATGGCTAAAAGGCTTTCTCTAAACTATAGCATATAAAACTTTATGGTGTACTTTCAGTATTTCCTAACAGAAATAAAGGGGGCAGAAATGTTACATTTAGTTTGCTTTCCAGTTTTCAGCGCTTCCTGATACAAAACCCTTCACTACCTCCTAAAACCTGCTCCCCTTCAGTTCAAAGCATATATTTTAACCTCATTTTCAAAGGGAGAAGAGCAAAAGTTCATGGGTACCTATCTTCTATGCCTGCTCATAAAAAAAGCCAACACCGCTAATTTTTTTTGTGTACTAACAGAAAGGGTAAAGTGGGTGGGAAGAGAGTGAACACACAGTCTCACTGCCTCATATACATTCAAATCTAATTGTGCAATTGAAACATCAAAAAGGAATCCGATAACGTCTCTCATCTATTTTATTATCATTTCCCAATAAACCATCACAAAATAATCCAGTAATATGACCTGGAAGGAACTGTTAAGTAACTTACCCATATGAGAACTCTTTTGCTTTTGAGATTTAAGGACATTTCCTTCACTAGCAGAGACTGGATCCAGTTCCGACATTCCTTTGAAGTCAAGTGCTTCAACATCCAGATGATCCAGTTTTGGTTTCGTAAGTGCTTCAACCTGTGCTTTTCTGTTCTTGCCTTTCCTACTCTGTGTCTTCTTACCAGAGGGCTGAGATTTAGAAACAGGAGTTGCACAGCCATCTTTTTTTGATTTTTTGTTTTTAGTGGGTATTGAAATCCAAGAAGTAAAAGATGCACCACCTGATTCATCAATTAAAAATTCACATTCATTTTCAATTTCTGTATCTTGCTCTTTCACAGGAGGAGGTGAAGGGGGTGATATTGAGGCTGAATATCTACAGAAAGGAGGGACAATGATAAATCATTTTGGGCTGTGGGGTAAAGTGACTTTCAATTTTTCAAATCAGGTGGTGACTCCAGAACACCTAAACACAGTAAAGAACATTCTTTGGAAGAATTACTATGAAGTTCATCATTCACTGCTCTTTAAGCTTCCAAACAGTGTACAAGGCCCGCTTCTTGCTTTGGACAGATGCTGGGCAGTCAAATTCCTATGTAACCAGTCAGATCCAGACTAGCTCTGAAGAAGACTGCTTGCTCACATCCAACTTCAGATTCACATAAGGTTTTCCTGAATCCTCCAGCCTACCAATCAAAACATCTCAGGCTCAATCTGAAATGCTATTCAACAGACACTATTTGACATACTTTTTTACTGGCAGACAAAATCAACAGAACTGTTAAATCCTAACAGTACAAAATTTCGAAACAATCATTCAAACCCTTTCTCAAGTGGCACTTTTAAGTAATGTTGGGCTTCCCTAAAACATGATCCCAGACTTAGTTTATAGGTAAAAGGATGTTGTTCCAGTGTTCAGACCCAGGTTATTTTAATAGCAAATCACATTCCATACTAAGCCTCAAAACAAACCTCTGTTGAAGTGTTCCCGTTGCTAGAGCTTCTAAGAGAGCTGAAGAGAAAGTCTTGTCTTTCTGCACAGAAGATGTAGCAACAGGTTCTGTTCCTTGCAAAAGAACAACCTGCTCATCTCTCCCAGACTGAGGTACTTCCAAATGTTCACCTTTCCCACAGCTCTTTGCTGCAGCCGGCGTTTTCCAGCCATCAAAACACAATCTATGTATGAGAAACAGCATTCAAACAAATTGCTATAGATCTTGTGTGCACAATAAATTATTGTGAGGATGAACAGATGCTCCTGCTGACAGTGTCTCACTTTATGAATGAGTTTCCCTTTGGTAATTTGCTGGAACACAGCTTAGCTGTAGTACTTCCCAGCATAGTAGCAAGTGTCCAAAAGCAACACAGAGTCAGCTGGTGACTCTTGATCAAAGTGAAGTCTGCTCAGCAAGACAAACTCCTAATTTTAGGAGAATGTGCTTCAGAAATTGTCAGGTTTCCTAGACTATACATGCACTGCCTTCCCAATCTCACACCATCAATGGGAGTCCATGGAATCAGTGTCAGTCCATCTCTATGATCTACCCCAGAGATTCAGTCCTCCAGGACAGCAGAACTGTGGCCAGGACCACTGGCCAGTATTGCAGTTGGGCTTCAGATTTTCAGATGAGGAGATAAAAATCACAACTCAAGTTGTTCTATTTCGTACAAAACATTTATATATTCAGCGCAAAAGGAACAATGACTGCTCATTTCTACTTCAACAAATTTTTGTTAACTTTAAAACTCAACATTGTCAATAGGATTCCTTGAAGTCTAGACTATTTGAGAAGCTGATACTTTGGTGAACTTTTCTGCAAAGAAGAGTTCAAGCTATTCCGACAGGTTTCCTACATTTGGGTACTGAACTTACCACCAGAATATTTAATAAAAATAATTCTGCCCTTTCTAAACACAGATACAGAAATTTTCTAAAGAGTTTGGAATTATTTTTTATGAGTTCATAAACCAAACTCATCAATGATCAAAACCACTGTGTTAATTTACCCAAAGTTGGGGGGGACACAGGGGATACAACACCACAACCACGTTCAGCTCTACTTACTTAACTACAGGAGGACTTTTTGCTTTCTCCACAGGAAAAGGTGATTCAACAGACCCATGATCGTCCTCAGGGTCCGAAAACATGGTAGGACTTCGGCACAGCACTTCAACATCTTTAAATATATTTTTTTTGCTTTTAGACACTGGATTTTTAGAGGCAGCTACATTATCATGTATACCAGGCTTCAGGGGTGATTCACATGACTGTCCTGTCATATATACAGAACACGTTTAATTCTTCTACTCAGAATCTTACAAAATCACAATAACTAATTACAAAAAAAACCCTTAATTCAGTAAATACCAGAACCAACCTCTGCTGCTGACTGGTGTTTGCTGTGATGTAGGTGAGGACTCTGGAGAATTACAGGCTCTTTTCACAGAGTTGGTTGACACTACCTTTGGCTGTCATGGTTGATAATGAATAATGAGATAAAGTAAAATATTTGGTAAAGCAACACTATTTTGACAGGAATATAAATTTCTATAGAACATGACCCAATTTCCTTCCCTTAATTCATTCTCATGTGAATCATAGTTCTATTTTAACTAAACACTTCAGCTTTCTCTCATGTAAGACTTTCTAAAAGTAACTGAAAATTTCAAACAGGAAAAACTGCACACGGTAAAAATCTATATGTTGCTTTAAACAGACATCCTGCTAGTCTCCAGGCAAGCTACTTATTCTTTTTGTGAGAATGAATTAATTTAAACAATTTAATTCACCTTTATTGAGACATGTTGAGGTTTTCCAAGAATTGCTTTGAAATTATATGATATTCTAACATCAAACTAAAGAAAACAAACACCATCATAAAGGATCCCTGTCCTCAACCTTGCCATTAAAAAAAATCCCTATAAAAAAATAGAATCAAAACACTAAAACTAAATATACAAACTAGATTGCTGGCATCATTCTCCTAGCAAACTCATACAGCCTTCAAGTTGTTTCCACTCTTCAAAGATACAGATATAAAAAAATTATTGTACAGATAACTATTTATCATGATAAATTGCTTTTACTGCTTTAACTTGACAAGTTGTTTTTATATAAGCACCACCTTTCAATTTTTACTGTTCATCATTTAATTAAGAACTGTGTCCATATATCTGACAAAGTGGCCAAAACCAACTCTAGTGGAGTCCAAGACAGCCATACGAACCACCAGCAATAAGGCAGAATGCTCTAGCCTGAAACCATGAGAAATTTAACTATCCTGTACAAAAAGTTTTTATTAGAATAAAAACTAGAAAACAAGCTATTAAATAAATCTAGTTAAAGAATATTTACTGTTAGAACACAACAAACTAAGGAAAAAACCATTATCAACAATTAGAGATTGTTAAATAATAGTCTATATACTGTTACATGTAGCATATGGTGCTTATTCAATGCTCATACAGAACTAAAACCTACAGAACTAAACTTGTACCTAAGTGAAACTGAACCCAATGCTACACTGTGACACTGCCATAACTAACTTACCCCTTGGCTCTGCGTTGAAGGCCTCTTCTCATTTTTGACAATATGAGTTGAGCAACGGCTTGTATTTGGAGAGTTTATTATAAGATCATTGCTGCAACCTGCGAAGAAAAAAAAACTATAAATTTGAAAAACCTGGAATTGTCCAGGTCTCTTTATTTTAACAAGTGCCAAGGCTTGTTAAGGTAACCTAAATACGAATAAGAAAGGAATCCGCTACTCAAGAAAGATTATCTTTACAAGACAGATACAACAGTTTGAAGCAACAAAGAAAGGTGTGCTCCTACAATTCTGAGAAAAGACTTCATTTGTCTCTATTTTATCTCTATTATTTTTTTCTATTTACTTAACACTAAATATAATACAAGGGAGAAATTGTTTTGGTTTGGTTAATCAAAACACCAAATAAGAGCTTACTTTCAAAACAATCCTGTATGAGTTTCAGTACGCTTTGACCTGGCTGTACACCAATCTTTCTTCTAGAAAGAAGAGGGAAAAAAACATTTTAAATCAAAAATATCAAAAGTTCCTATCCCAGCAATGTTAAAGCAGCAAAGTTCTTACTTCTCAATATTTTAGATCATTATTTCCCCTAGCCCCAGCTTTAATATATTTTTACCTACCATTTCCATGCAGACACCTGCTAAGAAATTTATCTAAATCAGAATTCCTAGGAAAAAAAATCTCACTGTCACAGGCTATGACGAAAATGAAGAATTCTCTCTACACAAAAGAAAACAGGAAACTACTGCAACAGCCCTGAGGTAAGAGAGCTTTGGGATGAAAACAGCCTCCCTTTAAATATTGTTTAGGCAGAAGTGTGTGATTCACTAGCCAGATCGTGTTGATCAAAAACAGAATAACAACAGAAAAGCCATGGACTATTACTCCCATAACGATCATTAAAAAACAGCTAATTTGGTAAGCTCCTGAAAAGCAAGTCTAAAATTGGATTCCAGTAACAACAAGCTCATGGACTTCTGACATGACTTTAAAGAACACTATGGCATAGCAAATACTCCAGCTTATATCTAACACTTACCAGGAAGGTCCAGATATGCTGGAATTCTGTGTGGGCTTCATTTCTCTGCTTCTTGAAAGGCAGAATGTCTGCACAGACTACTCCTTCCATACTCAGGCAGCCCAGTTAGAGGCACCTTAAGTATGGCTACACCATAGTTTGCTGCCTCAGCAAAGGAATGCAAAGGAAAACTTTGGGGGGTTGTCCCCCAACACTGTTTGTGCCTCCCACCACCAAGAAATACAAGAAACCTGGGAAACATTATATGGTCAATTTAATAGCATACACTACATAGCTTTGACATTATGCTCACACAAGTTTTCCAGAACCTAATAATAAAATTTTAAATGCAAATTACCTTCCTCCATGGCAGAATCTTGCTCTGTATTCCTTTTTTAAATGATTCTGTGAAGAAATAAGAATGGATTTTTACTCAGCATAGTAACACTTGACAGAAGACCAAGAAAGCAGATCTCAAGGATTACCAAGCCATCTTAAACCAGGGGAGAGTGGGAGTTACTGCAGCTCTCTTTTTCTTAGAATGTCACAGTAGCTACAACCCCTCTAACAACTGCCAGAAGTCCAGCTTTCCACAAGAACCACCAAAGCATCTGTTGCATTTAAAGTCCGAGTGCCTTACAGGAGACTTAAATGACAGAAATCACAGAGACTTTAAGGATTTGATTAGCATTTACAAAACTGTAATTATTAAAGAAATAAGGAAATTAACTATGACAAAGCAAGGTGGGAAAGAACCTTACCATATATCCGCTGCTGTGTGTTAACTGCTCACATGATGTGTTTGTCACAGGCACGACCACACTGACAGGCAGTGAGAGCACATCACTGTGCCATGGTAAAACCACAGCCTCAATTAACTCCCAGTGTCTCCTCATACACTTGAAACCCGAATACAATCAAAGCCGTTCAAATACCAAACATGACTCTAGTAATCTACTACCACAACTAGAGCAATAATAATTCAAACAGCTACATATTATCAGCGTTACCTTTTGTACCAACAAATCAAATAAAGCCCCTGACTTGAGAACAGGCAAAGGATGTTGAGGACAGAAACAGGAAAAAGGGTAAGAAAAATTCAAGAGCTGAGAGTGCAGTTTTACACAGATGTGACAGCAAAACACCTCAAAAAAAAAAAAAAGTAAATATTTAGCTGAAAAACAATTACGACCTCCAACTCATTTGTGTTAATTTTAAAAGTGAATACGGGCAGTGTGGAGACTATCTAGTCCTACCACAAGAGAATTCAGCACGTTTTTCTGAAGTTTGCCATACTGACAGTACTCTGAACTTCCGTGTGATTCCTCTTTGGATACTACTTCTGGTAACAAAAATAACTAAAACCATATATGGATAGATTTCACTGCAAACTTTCTACATCGGCTTAGCGTGGCAGAAGGAAACTCCAGGTCACACCGGGAAATTACTGACCCAAAGCCCCCACCTCAGAAACTGCACAGAGCTACACCTCACAGTCAACCCGGCACTGGGGCTTAAACTCTCCCCCTGGCAGCTGAGCGCAGCACAATCCACTGGCAGGCAGCCTTTCGTATTAAAGAGATTAAAAACTCCTATAACGGACCTAAAAGTGCTTTCAACAGTTCATTTTTACTGTGTTCGTAGCGCGCTACACACGCAGAATTTTAAAACTTGAGAAGAGCACGATTCTGGCGTGCCTGGACCGGTGTCCGTCTCTTCAGGCGCTCACTCGCCCGCAGAAAGCGGCTCTCCAGAGGCCGCCTGAGAGGAACGGGACTCCCGACAGCCCGGCCCTCGGAGCACAAGTGTGTGCGCCAGCAGCCCGAGCCCGGAGGGAACGCCGAGCACCAACCCCGGCCCCGCGCTCCTCAGAGAGAAGCGGAAGACCCCAGAGTGAGGCGGAAGGACGGCCCCGTCCGTCCCCTCCCTCAGGGAGCGCGCCCAAGGCCGCGCCTCCGGCGCTACGGGAGGGACCGGCCGCTCCTCACAACACAGCGCATAGACAGACAGACAGACAGACAGACAGACAGGCAGGCAGGCGGACGGACGGACAGACAGGCAGGCAGACACACCCGGCGCTTCCCCGCTCTCTCACCAAGGCCTCCGCCATCCCGGACCGGCGCCGCTGCCGAGCGCGCGGCGCCTTTCCCGCCGCCGGCGGGCGCCGCTGGATTTGGCGCGCGCGGCGCGGCGCCTGCGCAGGAACCCCGCACCGCCCC
>VXAU01003505.1:372743-400376 GCA_013399695.1 Formicarius rufipectus | reverse complement strand
TGTATGATTTATATATATATATAAAAAAATATATATACACCTTAGGGCAGTTTTAATATTTTTCTTTAACATGTAATACATTGTGTTTTTATTTACAATGTAAATTTTCATCATCTTTTATCTAGTCTTTGTGAGGAAACAATAGACTGATGTAAGCACTTTAGTAAATACCGAATATTATAATACCAACTTGTAGATAATTTTCTGTCTAAAAATTTCCCAAATGACAATTCTAGTCAATAAATTAAGCTATGAATGACTAGAAGTTATCTCCTAGATTCTTCTAAAGATACACTGTGATGCTAAAATAGCCTAGATAGCATGAAGAGACCAGTAGAAAGATGTTCTTTCCTCTCTAGAATTTTAGAGTGTTATTCGGGTCAATGAGGGTTTTTTGCCATTTAGAAAACTGCCTTAAACAGCATTTAATGAAATGCTAGAATGATATCTTTTATTATTTAAAGACTTAAAAGCACATTGTCTACCTCATTTAGATTCCTTGCACTGAAATATCTTTGAATGGTGTTTGGTAAACTCCTTTGAACCTTTTTTTTGATTTTTTTTTTTTTTTAATTCTTTTGAGTTAATTAATGTTATTCTGACCTGTTTATGAGTGCTATTAAGACTTATTAATCATTTTATGCTTCTTTCTGTATGAAATACTTTGATCAGCATTTTTTGTCTACTACATCAGAGATGGATGCAACCAAATAAGTTTTATGTATGACTTCTATCTCTGCCAATGTTCATTTTGTTGTATAAATCATGGGACAACTACAGTGGGGAAAACAGTCCTGCTGCAGGAAATAAAATGCGAAGCATTTGACAGTTAGGCAATAAGAGTTCAAACTCCCTCCATCAAAGGAGAGATTGTAACCTTATCTTCCATAACCCAGTTGGGCAATTAAAATCCTTACTAAGAAGAAGAGGTGCAGTTTTATCTGACAGTGTGGTTATGATGGGGTTTTTGTTTGTTTGTTTGAGCTTTATATTTGTTTGTTCCTTCCTTTATTAACTCCCAAGACTAACTTTGTGATTCATATGGTAAAAATGCCTTCCAGTTTGGAATTGGAGATGGTTTGGGAGATGCCTTGCTGAAAGATCTTAGGAAAATCATGTGCTAAATGTTCAGCTCATAGACAGCTGTAATCATGCCAAAGTAAATATTTTCAGGTGCTGAAGAAGCTTTTCTGAGTGAAAAGTCAATTGCCTACATACTGTAGTTTCCTGAAACACCAGATGGGACTTGATTGTGGTTTTCAATCATCACAATATATGGGAAGCTAGGCAAAATGAGGGGGCATAAATCCTCTCACAGAATTAGCAGTGGTCTTCTTCCATAGAATGTACGTATTTGGATTTTGATACTCTGTTAGACCAAAATAAAACAAAGTAGAAAAAATCTCATAGAAGTGTTTCTGTTCCTGATAGTTTTTCAGCCCAAAATTTAGATCAAGGGATGTCAGCCTGGAGTAGTTTTATTCTTGTATCTGCAAGTTCTCCAAAGGAAAAAAAAAAAGAAAAAGAGCTCCCCAAACCTGTTCAGCAATGGCCTTTGCTATTTTGGATCCTGTTTTCTTATGTGGGATCTGAGAACAGAAGATATTTTTAAGAGCTGCTATAGAGAAAGGAAACAGCGAAGAATAATAATATACATTGAAACACAGTTAAAAATATGTATGACTACCAAACATGCAGATACATTTTCTTATTCAGAAATGCCAACCTATATAAGTGGCATTGCATTAAATCACTTTTCTTTGTCTGAGTGTTTTCCAAACAAGTTTTAGTAGCTGCCACATTTGAGCCATGCACCCTTCCAAAGGAACACCATCCTTTTAATTAACCAGGTGTATCTATACTTAAATGTTCTCCATCCACTCTGAATACCTACATAAGACTTTCAATGCAGCAAAAAACATGTATTATAAAAATATAATAAGTATAACTGGCTTTAGAATTCTTTCTTACTTGACTAGAGAAGGGAGTGGATAGCAAATGCAAGGCCTCTAAAGGATATTCAGACCTATGATGAGTAAGCTACACCTTTAACAATGTATACCTATCAAGACATATATAACTTTAGTTGTAATATCAGTCACAATAGAATAACAATTTAACTATTCAAAAATAAGCAGTTATCATAGTGCTAAGGTGATTTTTTTTTCCTTAACACAATTATATTTAGCAAGAATAGAATGTCACAAAGTATTACTGGAATAACTGAAAGGAAAATCTGTTGTTCCTCTGACTTATTGCAAGTATATTTTAGTGCTTATAAAATTTTAATTGCATGTCAACTGTGTTTGAATTCCTTACCTATGAAGATCATTTGCCTTGATTATAAGGTAGCACATTAAACCTTTTATTTTACAAAATCCGATCTTTTAAACAAATGTTATCATTCAATTCCTAGCTGACATCGCATTCTCACTTGTATAAATTTAATTTTGCACAATGAATGAAGCAAAGTCATATTTCATTTTTATTTTTATTGCACACAGATTTCACTTATAGAAGAGAAAATCTATACACAGAAAAATGAATTTCATCAAAATCTGATTGAAGCAGAGAGTAGCTGTTTGACAAAGACCTTGATAATGCTTAGTATGTTCCTAACTTCAAATATGTGAGTCATTTCCACTGACAAAGTTCAGTTTTGCTAAAGTGCAGTGTAAATTCAGAACCACTGTTTTTGAGACCTTAGTCCTTTAAGGCACAATGAGCATCTGATGTTACCTTCACATTTGTGTATGGAGTAAATATAGATTGACTTATCAACATGAATCTGGAATGTTATTATACTTGTCCTTTTAGAACAGTAGATATATAATTCATAAGCAAACAAATTAAGTAGGACAACATTACCACCCTCTTGGACAGGCTGATTTTAAGTATCCTTTGGTGACTCATTCTATCCTATTTTATAATAAACTTCTTTTATATAATCCTTTCCTTGAATATGCCATTAAAAGAGGATGACAGAACGTAGGAGGTGAGAATGACTAGATGAGTATTCAGCACCAGATTGGTATTCCATTAATATGAACTACTAATTCCTTATCATCAAAGAAAGACATTTGCCTGGGTACCTGTAACCATAAAGTTTTATTTTTACTAGAGTCTGACATTGAAATAACTCTATATCCTAGTATTTTATTTCTTTAAACCAATAAATTATTTATTAATTTAGTGTTGGCAGAGTTTCAAATAGAAACATTTTGTTTTCTCACCAAAGGTGCTGTATGCTCCTGGGTCCTACAAAGGACACAGAGCGTGCTGTACTCTGCCTTCTTTTTCCACCAAACACCCAACAAGGAAAAAAAAAAAAAGCCCACTAAACATAGTACATAGTTCCATTAAATTTTATTACAGAAATAAAAGTGGTTTGTTGCTACAACTACAAGGGCAGAAAACATCAGTCAGAATCACCACTGATTATAAATATTTCTTGAGAATATGTTGTTAATATGTTGTTCCCTGTAGTCTATTTCTGATAAACAAGTGATGTTTTATCTGATCATACAATCACACAAAAAAACCCTCCTTAAAATAATATTTTTCCAGACAAACTTAGTGAGTATACTGTCTAGGACTTCACACAGAGGTGTTTTTGTCTTTCCAAATTAAATTATGAAGATTGATGTAACAAGGTTTCTTGTTTTTAAAATCTTATGTGGTCAGGTTTTAATTAATTTTCTTGGAAAAACTCTAAAATTATGTACAGAGCCAAAAATATTGCTGAGTTGTAATTCATTGACCATTATTTTGTACAAGACAGGCGAGAGGTCTTGCTGGTTTAGACTGGAGCAGAGTCAATGTTCTTCACAGTAGCTCGCAGGGGACTGCATTTTGGATATGTGCTGGAAAAAGTGTTGGTAATAGAAAGATGTTTTAGTTATCGTAGAGCATCGCTTGCACATCATCAAGTCCTTTAGTGTTTCTCATACTGCCATGGCAGAAAGGATGCTGTGCAAGGGAAGGTGAGAGGGGACACAACAGGAACAGCTGACCCCAACAAACACAAGGGATATTCTTTACCGTATCGTGCTCGGTATATACAGAAAGGGGGAACAAGAAGGAAGTGGGGAGTGTTCAGAGTTGTAGTGTCTGTCATCCCAAGTCACCACTGAACTTGATGGAGCCCTGCTTTCCTAGACATGGCTGAACACCACCAGTTGCCCACGGGAAGACATTAATGAATTTGTTGTTTTGCTTTGCTTGTGCATGCAGCTTTTTCTTTACCTATTAAATTTTACCTCATCCAATGAGTTTTCTGTTACCTTCCCATTTGTCCCACTGGTGGGGGAATGAGAGAGCAGCTGTGTGGTGCTTAGTTGCGAGCTGGATTTAAATCATGACAGACATTCATACATTTTGGTTTTAATATTTGACATATCAATTTTAGACCAATCAATTAACAGATTAATTAGTTGCACCAACCACTGCTATCTGCAAGGTAGACATCAATCTCCAGAGTTTCAATTGTCCAAGATTTGTGTCTATGCCAAAACAAACTCTCTATTGCTGTCTTTTATCCTCCCCACTCTTCCTGGAATTCCTAAGCCTCTGAAGAGAATGTGTAAGTAACTTTCATTCCTGTTCTGTTTCTATATTTGGTATACTTTCAACACACTTTATGTGTGGCACACTTTGAGGACAATCCGATTGCTATCTTGAAGGTGCTTGTGGTAGCTTGGTTGGATTTATGTTCCTGGGGGACCAAAGCAATGAGCAATGTAGAAGAAAGTTTTATGGTGCTTCTTCTGTTTTGGATGCCACAGGTGTTTGGAGAGAAGGAAAGGTAAAGAAGAAGGAAACCAAAGAAGGAAATCCAGGGGGGAGGGAAGGAGGAAAGGAAGGCAGGAAGTAGGCAAGGAAGAAAGAAATGAGGAGAGGGTTACAGGGAGACAAGGTGTTTTCCTATGATAGTCTGAAAAAACAGCAAAGATATTTCTCATGGAAAAACAATTTTGTATTTGGATGGACTTTTTAGTTGAAAAAACTTTGGAAATCTTGTTCAAAATATAAGCTTCCAATGAGTTATGCCATTCTAACACTTTCAGTAATAACAATAATTTAAATTTTAAAAGACGAATGTAGAAAACTCCCAACAAATTCTCAGCTAATTTTCAGGAGAGGAAGTTGAGCTGCACTGCTTCTGTTTCTTCAGTAATTAAATTGGCTGGCAGAACTTGTAATGCATTTCCTTTGGGATATACTGAATTACCTCAGTTCCAGAGGTAAAGGGTCCAATGTCTGCATGACAAACTCCTCCTCCATGGGCGTGGTCTGTTGGATGTAGCTCTTGTACAATTTGCTGGCATTTTCAAATCCATCCTCATGTGGTCACAATCCTGCTTGCGTCTATGTCCAGACTAGGCCTTTGATCAGTCAGCAAATACGTGCTTCACATCCCCCATACTGTGGAAAGAATTTCCTTACATAGCTGTTCTTCAAATTCCGCCTATTACAGTCAGAATGGAAGGAAAAGGTCTTATGCACATCAGAGAGGTGAAAAAGCAGACAGACAAGATATTCTCAGGGATAAGATATATCCTGTCGTGAAGACACCAAAATGTTTAAAACTACAAAAAAAACCAAGAAACAAACAACATCATGGGACAGAATGATGTTTTGGCAGGGCAAAATTCGTAGAGACTCCATCACTTGTTTCTTTGAATAGAAAAAGCCTATGTGTTCCTATATACAGTCTTTCACTGTCCACTATCAAATTAAAATGAAAGGAACTATAAATTGTGTTTTCCCCAGTTTATTTCTCATTTCTTGTGTACTGTATACTTTAATGGTGGGGTTCTTAAAAAAAACTAACAAAAAACCAAACCAACAAACAAACAAACAAAAACCAAAACCAACCAAACAAACAACCAAAAAAACCCCAAACCTCTTATTTTCCTCTTATATATTTACCTCTTATATATTTCCTCTGTATATTTACCTCTCTTTTCCAGCTTTTATGCATCTTACCTCCAGGTATACTCTAAACACTCTATACTCTAAATGCCAAAAGTTGGAGGAAAATTTTAAGGCAAACAGATACAGTTACAAAAACAGCAGCTGAGGCTTTAGGAAACTGAAATATCCTGAAACTGAAAAACTCGATTAAAAAAAAAACACAAAAAAACCCCCCAAAAAAACCAAACAACCCCCCCCCCAAAAAAAACCCCAAACAAAAACAAAAAACCCATCAAAACAAACAAATAAACAGAAACAAACAAACAAAAAATAAATAACAAAACCAAACCAAAAAAACCCAAAAGAATATTTAAAATTGAAGTGTTAACTTTGTTTACAGTAGATTCTTTCCTTAGTCGTCTTCTGTACTAATGGTAGTAACAGTGGTATAGAAATTGTGGCATCAAGTTTTGTTTGCTTGCTTAGTTTATAAAGGTCTTACCAGTAGTGAGGACAGATCAGGTGTTTGTAATGAAACCAGGCAAACCTCTACCTCATGGAGGCTTTAACTTAGTGGAAAAATGAATCTCATATTTCCTCTATTAACATTCTGTGCACAGATTTTTGTGACAGGTGGAATTCAAGTCAAATGCAAGGTCTCATTACAAAAGAGATACAGCTTTGATAGTCTTTTTCTGTGTTTGATGCAAACTTGCTGAGCACCTAATGATTCCATATTGTCTAAGCTTATCTGCATTCCTTTTTTTTTTTTTTTAAATAATTTGATGGTGACATTAAACTTCGTGAAGCTATCACCTGAAGCTGAGAGCTGAATTTACAAAGGTGTGTATCAAGCATCAAAGGAGCTGATTCAGCATCTTTCATTGTAAGCTTTGCCACTCTGATTATGAAATAATTTGAAAAGTAAACTTTCATTAAAGTATAATGTGGTAGTATAAAAGCAAAATTACTGTATAAACACTTGGGAAGGTGCATACATAGAAAATGGCATTTGCAATGGGGTTCGTAGCAATGTTAGAAGTGCAGAAAGGGCATAGGAAACTTAAAACAAATGCTTTGACAAAAATTCCATGTGAAGTCAATGAAAGTTTGTCTATTTACACCAGGGGTTTTTGTCTAAAATATGTATTTAATGTAACTCTGAAACAGAAGAAAGTAAAGGATTTGTCATTAATCTCACGCTGACACACTTCTTGTGACCTGCGAAGATAAAATTATTTTGGTTTTAAACTCCTTGTATATAATAAGTCAATTTTTATTTTCCAAATAATTTGAAAAAAAATTAAAATAATGTAATGTTTTCAAATTTGAAGAACATACTGTTCCCAGCATTTCCAAATGCTTATTGGTTAAGACAATTCACTATTACTTCATCAACAGATTAATCATTATGACAATCCCAATTAAATATTTTAATTTTCCCAGTGTAATCAACAATAGAAAGACAACATATTCCCACACATTGTAAAATCAAATAATTTTGTACAAAGAAAGAATTATTGATGTAACCATAAATAAAAATAATAGGCAGAGTTCAGTACCAGTGAATTTACCTAACTGGGCTATTTTAAGTTTTTGTCTTAGAACTTTATAACTGGGGACACAGGGTTGCACATAGAGTCTTAGTGTTTCCATTTTGAATGAAGGATTTAACACAAATGTGTCATTGAGCTATTTAAGTGTATGTTGTTATTGGTGAAATTCTGATTCATTGACATCAGTAGCAAAATATACATTGATTTAAACAAAGTTATTATTTCATGGTTTTGAAATAATTAAAGAAAAAGTTTATTTTTCAGATCGTTTGCATAGACATAATAGAATGTGGTGGAGGTGGAACTGCCATTCTGCCAACTTCTTTTATGTACCACAGGTAAGTACAGCACAGCTGTACATTTAGGGGCACACAGATAAAATGCTGAAAGAAAAAAGTATTTAATATCAGACACTCCTGTGGATTCCAGGAAAACGTAAGGTTTTACCAATTTTTGAAGTTATTGAAATAGTTCTGAAGTGTGTGCAAGCCTTTATTTTATTACACAAATTGCATTAATATATATAAATAAATTTGTATAGATTATATGAATTGAACCAATACAGAAAATTATTGCCTATGATTTTTTTCAGAGCTTCTTAAAAAGAAAAAGTGCAGTAGAGGTCATAAATTGCCTTCTGTCAAACATGAGTATGAATATTAGATGTGCAGCTAAAAATAGCCAAATTTCTTACATATAAGGGATAAAACACACTGAAGGTGCCTTGGTGTACTTTTTTCCCTAAATATTCTTGTGAGTTAAATGTTTTTAAACTGGTCATCCCTCAATAATACACTATATTTAGTTTCAAACTTACATAGTTGAATCACTGAGAAAAAATGCTGGAAAGTGAATGTCCTGGTCATCTGAGAGTTCACTGCTCTCCTTTTGACCATGGATTTTTTTCAAATTTTCAGTTTTAGATACATGAATAAATTCTGATCCAGACACAAAAATCTCTGTAAAGGACATCTTTCCTTCTGCTCTCAGTCTTTCAGTGTCCCTGATGCCTTTATACACTGCAGTACATAAAAAGGTGTTCTGGAAATATGGGTTTTGACCATGAATCTAGATTTTTACAAGAATTTTACAAGCATAATTTAATGTAACTCTGAATTGAATGATCAGAAGCTGATTAATAACCAGTACTACTGGCTGGATCAGTTAAAGGTGTGTGGTACAACTAATCAGTCCTACCAGTGTGCTATGACAGCTCACTTATATGTGCAGTCAGTTGAGTAAGATGCTTTGGAACAAGAGTTACCATTAATTTTGATACAAATTAAAATTACCTTTGATGTGACTTATCTTACACTTATTCAGACACTTGGAGTGTGGATAATCACTTCTGTTACAACCAAACAGATGCTGTTGCTTACAGTTTAGAGCCAATCCTTTGTCATGGAAACTTCTACCTTTCACATTAAGGTTCTCAGCCTTAGTGACTTATTTATCTGTTGAACGTCTGAGGATGTTTCTCTTCACACACTGATTCATTCTCACAGTGTTTCTTTACCAGAATTTGTGTTTCTGTACTTGGTACTATTCAAACATTTTCTATTATTATAGGCAAGAAAGTTCCCAGCAAACTCATTTAAGATCTTAATGGTGACTGTTTTTACAGGAGTGACTCAGAGTGCAAGCATTTCAAACATTTATTCCCACATTGAATGAAGTGCACTAATCATAACCCTTCAAATGCTAAGATGGAGTGCAGCAACACTGCAAGTACAAGATGATCTAAGACCAGCCTGTGACTGAAAGGAACACTTAGATCCTTTCATCCCTGTCAGGTGTTTTTAGTCTCTGAGTGTTCTCCGAAGCTGGATTCAAGGTGTAGGATCAGTTCCATGATATTGATGGAGGGAAAAAGATTTAGTTCCAAATTTACAGTCTGTGAGATTAACTCAGCTGATGTCTTGCTGAGAGTTCATATTGGTGCTGCAGAGTCACTGACTAAAGGGGGAAGGTCCACTGCTTTTGATCAGGGCTGGTAAACTCAGGAGCAATGTGAGCCTGAGAAAACTGTACTCACACTATCTCAGAGAGGTGTTTTCCTACTCAGTTCAGAAACCGTTGCACCTCCACAGCAATCAGATTATGTAGGGCACTGGAAGATGAGGAGTCTGTGCTAGGGTGGGGATCTTCCTAAGCCAAGGAGGAAGGGTACATGACACCACCTTTTACTTCTGCCACTTCCCATATACCCTGGGAAGACATCCTGCTACAGTCACAGCCCTGCAGCAGTGAGATATGTCCCTTAATCTACAACATGGGGGCTGAAGTGTTGCTGTCTGGCACTCCTCAGGTCTGACACTCCTCTGCACTTTCTGCACTTCCTACCCTGCTCCAGCACAGATGATGGTGCTTAAGGAGAAAGACAAGGGACAGACACTGATCTCTTCTCTGTGGTGGCCAGAGACCCGAGGGAATGGCCTGAAGTTGTATCAGGGAAGGTTTAAGTTGGATATTAGAAAAAGGTTCTTTACTCAGAAGGTTAGGGCACTGGAACAGGCTCCCCAGGGAAGTGGTCACAGCACCAAGCCTGACAGAGTTCAAAAATCTTTTGGATAATACTCTCAAGCACATGGTGTGACTCTTGGAGATGGTCTTGTGCCAGGACTTGGACTTGATGATCCTTGTGTGACCCTTCCAACTAGGCATATTCTGTGATTCTGTGACACATTCAAACACCCTCCCCAGCCAATTTTGGTGGAAATGGAGAAGCGGCTGTTCTTTGGAACAGCTCATCTGACAGATGGGAAGGGAAGGGGTGATTACTTCCACCAGGGAGGTGGGAAAGATCAGTTGGGGGTGAGGTGACATTGCTCCTCTCAGCATCAGTCAGCACAGCTGCAGCTGGGAGAGGATGTCTTTCTCCACCCTTTGTACTGAGGTAGACTAATTCCAAATCTAATAAGTACCTTCTGTAGTTTCAAAGGATGAATTTGGGTCTTGATGGAGCATGAGTCATATCCCATGAATGAGGTCAGAAATACTGCAACTGATGCTTGCTTCATGGAAATTATATGGGAGAGAAAAGTTCAGGAGCCTTGGTTAAAAAGGTTTTGCGTTTCAGTTTTTTCCATATTACATACTTCGTTTGAGTGAAAAAGGCAAAATCATTGGTTTGTGTGGATTTCTGCAGCACCAAAAACAATTAATAATTTCTGACGGAAAATAAAAATTCTACACCACGCTTTCTTACTACTTTTATCTCTATTATTGACAGTTGGTCTCAAGTAAGGATGGAGAAAATACATAGAGAAGACTTTGATTACAACTCAAATAATCTCTATATTCCTGTAATTTTCTCTTCAATACTGTAAGGGTAGCATATGAAATTAACTCTTCTTTAGCTTTAAGCATCAACTAGTTGAATTTAAAATGGAATCATTTCATATTCCCTTTTGTGTTAACAATTAGAGTCATGACTACAAATAAGTACAAAAAGATATTTTTAATGTTTTATTGGGGGTTTTTTGTGTTTGTTGTTGGGTTTTTTGTTTGTTTTTATTTGTTTTTTTGTTGTTGTTTTTGTTTGGTTTTTTGTTTTGTTTTTTGTGGGGTTTTTGTGTTTGTTTTTGTGGTTTTTGTTTGTTTGTTTTTTGTTTGTTTGTTTTTTTAGTAGCATACTGTGCAGTTTTAATTAAACTTTTCTGGATTATACTTAATTCTATTAACCTCTGGCAAAATATGATTTATTTTCATTTTTTCTGCTATTCATTTTCCTGTCAGCATTGAATGCTGTATTGGTTTTCTTAATGCTGGCTAAAGGAACGCACAGTATTGGAAGGAGCAACACTTAATCCTGATCAGGATAGTAATATATCTGCCTGTGCCTTTGGTGGTCTTCGGTATTCACAGCTAGTCAGCCATCTAAGCATTTAAAAAATGTTAACTTTCATCAGCAGACAAGAGTGGGTATCTTCTGCCTGGCACAGCTATCGGGGGTGGGAATTATGCCTCTCCTTTCTATATTGATCACAAATATTTTGAAATATGTTTTGAAGGGCTTCATAATGCCATGTTATGTTTGGTGTTGGACTTTATTCAGATGTTAGTTGCTCTCTCTCTCTCTTTCATGGTGTAAATCCACATGCAGCGTCTTCAAACAGGAGAAAAAGAACAAAAGGAAAGCAATGAAAACTAATCTTCAATAGTGTAGTTTACACTGTGAGATCACAGAAGAGTTGAATTACAAGAAATTTATCTTCTCATAAATGTATTAGCCATAAATCACTATCAGGCTTTCAGAAAACCTGACGTACACCAAAAAGATTGGGAAACCTTAACTCTTTTTTCCCATATGCAATCTTTTTTTTTTTCAACAACAGTAATCCCAATGTTAGGAAATATATAGTAAAGAAGAAAAACAGAGAGGTTACAGATATTTTCTTCTTACATTGCCCTAACAGAAATAAACACATCAACATAGGTAATTTTAGGGGTGGGGTTGGTTCAAAGAGTAAGGAACAATCTATAAATAGTGCACAGATACAAAATCTGGGGATGTAGAGTGGGATGGGGATGCTCTTCTGATAGATGCACTGAAAATTTATCTAATTGCACACTAAAGATATACAGAAACAATGAGTTAATAAGATATTTTGATACAATTTTATACTAGAAGTTATACATGCAATTCATATTATGTTGATCATTAGGTAAAAATGAGAAAGAATAAGAGGAAAATCTTTCAAAGGAGAAAAACATTCTCTGTGATGATGCTACTAAAAAAAAGATACTTCTGGGTGCACGTTCTTCTGATAACTCTTTCTTCAGATTTGGCACCATTTTTTCACCTGGAACAGTACAGCAAAGGATCCAGAGGCAACAATCACACAGGTCTCAAGTGGACAGCTGAAATTCATTTTCCTGGGAACAGTACCCTATCCAAGTTTTTAAATAAGCAATTAAATAAGCTATTTCAGACATATAAGTTGAGGCTGCTTCATCACGCCCATAAAAGTTTCTTTAGATACTGGATTTCCAAAGGAGTTTTGAAAGGAGCAATACTTTTAAATAAGTCCAATCTTAATTAGGAAAATTTATTTTCCAATAACTTTGGTTCTTAATAACCAATTCTTTTGGTTCTCACACACCTACTCTTACTAGATGTACTTTTGGAGGGTGGAGTGTTTTCATTAGTGTGTGTTGGGTTCGATCTAGTGGTATGTTGAATAATGTATTAAACAATATTTAATAACAGTATTTTCCTTAACTCCCCCTGCCCCTTATGGAAATGTCAGGTAATTTGAAGGTCCTGCTAAAAGTTTGCCATTGTCATCTGCCTATTTTGCACAGGCCCATATGGGGATGATTTGTGCGGGGTGCATCTCCTTTTTGAGACATGCATTTACAAATGAAGCCTGTACTACACATCTGCACTGAGAAGAATAAGAGTGAAGAACATATACTGCATTTAGGGCAAAGGTCACTGTTATCTGGCTGCTTCTTGACAGGAAATAAAATTCTCCCATTGTTTCTCACTTTTCCTTTATGTACTTGGTCAAATCTAAATAGTCCATCAAACTGCCTTAACAGATGGATACCTTTGAAAGACGATTTAGCCTTATTTTTATATACACAATATAAACCTAACCAGATCATAAGTGTTTCCTTTATCTTAACAGAACTAAAAGTACAATCCCAATGATTTATCTGAACACTATCTCAGCAATGTTAATTCCTTAGCTATTGAAAATTAGCACATCCTTTAACAAACATGATAATTTGTACTTTCAGAAAATAATTTCAGCAAAGAGCTTTTAAGCTAAATATATGATTTTCACTTCTTGGTAATCTCTCATTATTCCTTTTAACCACTCAAATAACATTCATTATGCTGTGAAAAAGTCTTGAATAAGAATAGATATTCTAAATACAGCTAAAACTAGAAATATTTTTTCTTGCATTGATTAGAAATGCTCAGAAAGTGGTTCTAAGAAGGAAAACAAAAGAAATCTACCTGTTTCTGAGATTTATTTTTGTGCTCCAATCTTCCAAATAGAAAAGAATTTCTAATGTCAGGTGTGTCAAGTCTCCTGTGAATTAATTGGATATTCTGCTAAGGAATTCATCTCAAGAGATTTCTGGCCATCATTATCATGCAAAAATCTCATTATACCCTACTTAAACCTTTTAAGAACATACTTAAGGGCAGGTGAATGGGACAGTGGGGAGGAGGAAAACAGGAAAATCAGCATAGAAAAGGAGTAGACAACTTCCTGCCCTTGGGAGGTTATTTTAGCATGGGAGTGCAACAATGGAAACCTGGGATATACTTCAGTGCTCACAAGAAATTAAATGCCTCTTGGTCCAAAATCCTGGGTGTACAAGGCTTTGTCTTCTCCTCTTCCTCAGTTTCAGCTCAGTAGTGTTTCTAGAACAGATCTGTGAAGTGGCACAATAGATACATTAAACAGAGTTCCTGTGATTCACTTATGAATAGTGGCAGAAATAGTTTTGGTACACTAGGTAGCAATCAAGCTGCACATGTCAATTTTGTTTTTTCATCCCCTGAAGACATGCAGCATATTTGAGTTTATGAAACAATCAGAAGTAGTCTTAATTTTAAACATTTCAGAATTTGCTTTCTGCACATTCACTTTCTATATTATAGGGCTTGTTTGGTTGGTTCCTTAAAACAAGGAACTGCAAATGAAACTGATAATAATTACAATGACTTTAACAACAGATAATCTTATATTGCTTCTCACCAGGCTCTTGAGATACACTAAGAGCAGCTCTGCAAAAAAAAAAAAAAATAAAAAAATTATGATCCACAGGTATGAACACACTACTGCCACATTCATTAAGCATGATAACAAATGCAGAAACCTGGCAGCAGAAGGAGAAAACAGTGAGGATGTGGCCATCAGCTGAGAAGGCAACCTGACTGGAGAATTAGTCCTGGAAAAAAAAAATTGCTGTGATATTGACAAAAGCAACCCATCTTTAATCACACAGTGATGTCTCTGCTGCAAGCACAGGCAGGCAACGACACTGCTACAGGATGTGAAACAGCTCTGGCTTGTGAATGCACAGATAGGGTGGAAGTGACTGGGCAGGGTGCCTCTTCTCCTTTAGTCAGCCTGCACACCTGCATGCTGTGCTACAGCAGGATTTTGAACTAAGGGGAAAAAAAAAAAAAAAAGGAGTGAGGAGAGGGAGAATACCCGGTAGTTGCAGGGAGAAGAGAAACAGTAGGTGATTATTAGAGCTGACATTTATCATACAAAGTAGTTTAGAGCCTGATTGCTCTCATTTCCTCAATTAACAGTTAAGTGAGTGGTATGTGATATATGGAAAAAGATGCCTTCATTACAAAAAGATTGCAATTCGCTATCATTTTATTAATTACCTCACTTGTGACTTTCAGTGCTCTTCAAGTCCTGGTAATAATCATCTTACTAATCATTGACGGCAAAGAGAATGAAGTAATGCAGTTTTCATAAGGATTCTCAGAGTGTAAAATATTTGCTTTGTGTCATAGATCAAGGCTGGAATTACCTGTTTTCCTGTATCATTATTTGTCTTGCAGTATAAAATAATTGAATATCTTAATATAGTAATGATATGAGAAAAGAACTGTTTTTACTATATTATACAGTTCTGTTTTCATTTCTCTAGTATTTTCTGTGAAAACACCTTCAAATGCATCAGATTTTTATTGTGTTATTAATTTATTTTTTAATATTAGGTTAAAATTATCATCTTAGAGACAGTTGTTTGCTACTTAAATTTCATTCAAATTTTCGATTTCTGTATTAGAAATTCATTTTTTTTGATATTGCAGGCTTAATTTTTAAATTGTCTGCCATTGGAAACAGCTGCATTGGAGAATTCTGCTACTATTTGAAATAACACCTGTTTTCTTGATAACATCTGGAAAACACAAAATGATTCCAAGTGTAACACGTTCAGCATTATTTGTAGGCAGAGTTTGAGAGCCCTGGGTCACAGCATGGGTAGAGGTCCTTAAAAAACATCACTATGTTGCTATAATAGAGATTTCCTCTGGGTCTCTGAAGACTTTTCTAGGACTGAAAAAAGCCACAGTACTTTTGCATTTTTGGTCTGTCAGTTTTTCTTGGGCATATCATCATGGAAATGGGCTTTATTGCCCCATGTAAAGGTGCAGGTCACCAACAGACATACATAGGCACACACACACACTGTGAACACCGATGAAACATTTTGTAGCACCTTCCTAATGACAAATCTGAATTTACAGGTTTTCTTCTGAGTATATAAGGCAGTTGAAAAAAAAAATAAATTAACATATCTACTTTGCAAAGATGCTAATGTATTTATGAAGATTATAAAAGAAAAAGAACAGACTAAACCAAGTATTTTCATTTGTATCTGTGTCCTGCTTTATTGCCCTCTTTTGAGAAATATTTGAAATCCATACTACATCACAAGGGCTCTTTCCTCTTTCTAGTTAGTTTCCATCTTCTGTGGTTCTCCAGACTTAACATAGCAATGAAAGCATGAAACATTACTTTTCTTCCCTGCTCAGCTCTCTCCAACATTGCTTGGTCCTCAATGTGTTAAAGTTCTTTTTGGAAAAAAATATAATTACTCTCCTTGCTCCTACCCTGGAAAAATCCAGCTTCCACTCGGCCAGCACACTTACCTGGACAGAATCTTTAAAAATTCAAGAAGAACATGATCTAGAGCTGTTCTTCTTTCTAAATATATAGGTCCTGCAGGTCTCAAACATGGCATGTGGGTGAAGGATTATTCCCCTTTAAAGAATAGGATTAAAATAGTTTCAAAATTTAAAAAAAAAAAAAGAAAAAAACGTTTGTTTATGTATTCCACAAAGTACTTTAAAATCCTTTAAGACATTTTAGTCTTTTCCTTCACAACCTAAAAGCACAAACCAGAGAAATGGTAAGAACAGACTAAAAATAAAATCTCTTCTACTTTTTTTCCCCCCCTCCTATAGGTATTTCCATTCCCCTTTAGAAANATTAACAGATAAAACTGTGGAGTTATAGACCATTTAAACAAACATATATTCTAATATACACAATAGTTACTTTAAAATGATAAAGCACAGCTTGTGTACTGTTTGTGTCATTATAAAATAATTACCAAAACATGAAGTTCTACTAAGTCTTTTCAAAGTCCTTTAGTAGAACTCCATTTAATTAAACATGTTGGTTTGATGATCTTGTCAAAGTGTTACAGAAGGATGAAGAGGATGACATCTGTTAGCATTATGGCATGAATAAGACATAATAATCCCTCAAATCCATTTGATAATCTACAATCTTTGTTAGGCAATTTAGTAGATTAAGACTATTTGAATCAGAAATACAGAATGAAAAAACACCAGCAAACTCCCCATTGCAATAGATGAGTATTTATTAATTTATTGTTCCAAACTAGAAATCCTTTTTGTCTAAGGGTATAATTTACTGTCACATGTCAGTGGCAGTCATTTGAAATGCAATGACCTGCTTTCATTTTTCCATAACATTGGAGCTATTGCAGATTATCTTTGGGGCTGATGTTTCTGTCCCTTGTTCTTTTCCCAGACCAAACTTAGCAAATATACGTGTGTGTAAAAGTCATCTATTGAAGTATAAGCCTTTAAAATAGTTTTAAAGCAGGAATAACTTCAGTTAGGAGTAGCAAAAATTCTCAAAGAAGAATAAAATACTAACCAAAAATCCTTTAAAACAGGATTTCAGTTGGCTTCAGTAACAAAATCCATGCTTACTAGTCCCCTGTATTTAGAAATTAACCAAGATGTCATCTTTTTCTTACCTGAATGTTCCTTAGACATTTAACTTTCTGCCCGTTATTGTCTTTGTTAACTCCTTCCCAGACCACATTAAGATACAGCAAGTGAGTGCTCTGACAAGTCAGACAAGTAAATATCCCGAAGAGAACTCTCCTGTATAGAAGAGTTCCTCCTCACTCTTGGTGAACCTTCTCAAGGTGACCACTGGACTCTGGAGCACAGGATGGAAAGTGCAATCTGGGAATTTACCAGGTATGCAGAGAGAGAGGCTCAGATACAGCTGCTTTTCATTTTGCTGGGTGGTTGGAACTCTTCACTCAGCATGTCACTATTTCCAGCCTGTAAATTACATAAAAGTGAATTTAATTTTCTTCTTCATGAACATGAATAAGTCCCTATTGGCAAAGTGGGTTTTGTTTTGCCAATATATATAATATAATTTTCAAACTTAGAGAAGCACTTAATATACTTTAGATTATGGTCCCTTATTAGCTATTATTATCAGCTGTAACCAATTTCCAAATACAGATGGATCAGTTTTATTAAATAAGTTGGACTAGTTTAATAAAAATGGCTATTCTCCATGAACTGCTGCTTTTTTTTTTCCTAGAAATTTCTCAATTAAATTATATATTATTCCAACTTCATAAAGAAAAAAAAAATCCATTCAGAGTTTTTGATCTTTGAACAAATAACTTTAAAAGAAATAATTTTAAAATAAATGATTTCTAAATAGTCCAGACTTTGACAACTCAAGACACTCTATGTTTCTGTGAGTTTTTTGATATAAAATTCCTCCTTCCATAAATTTCTATTGCACTATCTAGCNCCACAAAGTACTTTAAAATCCTTTAAGACATTTTAGTCTTTTCCTTCACAACCTAAAAGCACAAACCAGAGAAATGGTAAGAACAGACTAAAAATAAAATCTCTTCTACTTTTTTTCCCCCCCTCCTATAGGTATTTCCATTCCCCTTTAGAAACCTCATATACATTCTGATGACAGAGCATTATGTTCAGCACTTATAAATGTAACATTTTCTTCGTGATTCTTTTTCTGAGCTCTCTTTCTCTATAATTATTCAACTAACATAGTTCATCAGAAAGAGAGAACAGATGGATTAAATAAGCAAGTTGATTGAAAGAAATGGATTATATAATAAAGTATAAATGCATATTGGACTTAAATAATGAAAATAATTTGCTTTCAAGTTGCAGTGCTTTTTTCCCATCAAAGGCACAATAAAGTCTTTAACATTTCATTTCTGAATCTTGTAGATGAAAAAGTCTACAACTGTCCTCCACAGGATATCAGATCAAAACAATACAAATTAACCACGAAGCTAATTTCCAATTAACAGATAAAACTGTGGAGTTATAGACCATTTAAACAAACATATATTCTAATATACACAATAGTTACTTTAAAATGATAAAGCACAGCTTGTGTACTGTTTGTGTCATTATAAAATAATTACCAAAACATGAAGTTCTACTAAGTCTTTTCAAAGTCCTTTAGTAGAACTCCATTTAATTAAACATGTTGGTTTGATGATCTTGTCAAAGTGTTACAGAAGGATGAAGAGGATGACATCTGTTAGCATTATGGCATGAATAAGACATAATAATCCCTCAAATCCATTTGATAATCTACAATCTTTGTTAGGCAATTTAGTAGATTAAGACTATTTGAATCAGAAATACAGAATGAAAAAACACCAGCAAACTCCCCATTGCAATAGATGAGTATTTATTAATTTATTGTTCCAAACTAGAAATCCTTTTTGTCTAAGGGTATAATTTACTGTCACATGTCAGTGGCAGTCATTTGAAATGCAATGACCTGCTTTCATTTTTCCATAACATTGGAGCTATTGCAGATTATCTTTGGGGCTGATGTTTCTGTCCCTTGTTCTTTTCCCAGACCAAACTTAGCAAATATACGTGTGTGTAAAAGTCATCTATTGAAGTATAAGCCTTTAAAATAGTTTTAAAGCAGGAATAACTTCAGTTAGGAGTAGCAAAAATTCTCAAAGAAGAATAAAATACTAACCAAAAATCCTTTAAAACAGGATTTCAGTTGGCTTCAGTAACAAAATCCATGCTTACTAGTCCCCTGTATTTAGAAATTAACCAAGATGTCATCTTTTTCTTACCTGAATGTTCCTTAGACATTTAACTTTCTGCCCGTTATTGTCTTTGTTAACTCCTTCCCAGACCACATTAAGATACAGCAAGTGAGTGCTCTGACAAGTCAGACAAGTAAATATCCCGAAGAGAACTCTCCTGTATAGAAGAGTTCCTCCTCACTCTTGGTGAACCTTCTCAAGGTGACCACTGGACTCTGGAGCACAGGATGGAAAGTGCAATCTGGGAATTTACCAGGTATGCAGAGAGAGAGGCTCAGATACAGCTGCTTTTCATTTTGCTGGGTGGTTGGAACTCTTCACTCAGCATGTCACTATTTCCAGCCTGTAAATTACATAAAAGTGAATTTAATTTTCTTCTTCATGAACATGAATAAGTCCCTATTGGCAAAGTGGGTTTTGTTTTGCCAATATATATAATATAATTTTCAAACTTAGAGAAGCACTTAATATACTTTAGATTATGGTCCCTTATTAGCTATTATTATCAGCTGTAACCAATTTCCAAATACAGATGGATCAGTTTTATTAAATAAGTTGGACTAGTTTAATAAAAATGGCTATTCTCCATGAACTGCTGCTTTTTTTTTTCCTAGAAATTTCTCAATTAAATTATATATTATTCCAACTTCATAAAGAAAAAAAAATCCATTCAGAGTTTTTGATCTTTGAACAAATAACTTTAAAAGAAATAATTTTAAAATAAATGATTTCTAAATAGTCCAGACTTTGACAACTCAAGACACTCTATGTTTCTGTGAGTTTTTTGATATAAAATTCCTCCTTCCATAAATTTCTATTGCACTATCTAGCACAGAAAAAAACCCCAAACCAAACAACTAAACACTTGCTTCTTTAATTACACATTTGGAAGGGAAAAAAAAAAAATCTACTCTGTCGTGGTCCGGGAGGGAAAGAGGACACGGTCCACGCAGGGAAGGGTGTAAACAGGCGTGAACTCTTTATTAAGGAGAGCATGGGATACTTATAGGGTTCGGTCGGAGACTTCTAGAACTTGGGTGGAGTTAGGGGCGGACCACGACACAAAAGGAAAAGGGAAGGAAGGTTTGTAACTTATAAGGGAAAACTGGGGGTGGCTTAGCCTTATAGGGTGGAGCTGCTTTGTTCCACCAGCCAGCCAGTAAGGTTTTAGGGGTACAAGAACCAATCAGGGGGCTGTAACTGGGATTCCCAGAACCAAGCTGAACAGTTGGACATACAGAAGTAATAGAATGGTATTAATTACCTATCTAATACATCTTGTATCCTAACTATAACACTTGAACAGTATAAAAACTTGCAAGAACAGCAGCTCTATGGCAAAGGGTATACAACAGGTGTCTGTGGCAGCAGCAGATAGTTTCATCCATTGGTAAAAATTATTCTCTCGGCAGTCCCTGACAGGTGTCTCTCCTGACACTACTCTTACTTTCATATACTTTTATAGCACTGGACTTTGTTGCAATCAGAATTTCATGGAAAATGTTATATATTCCTCATGCTGCAGTTTGTGTTTCACATCTGTGTATTTCATATTACCTCCAAAGTCACAAATTCATTTTATGACATGCAAAATTTTCCACTGAGCATTGTACTTGGAATTTTTTGTTTATTATACTAAAAATAATATTATTCCACTATATATATATTATTTTACTAGAGGTAGTTTAATATATTTGGCTAGACACTAGAGATCACTAAACTTGTGTCAAAATTCTCAGTCATATTTTATAATTGCTAAAATTGTATTGAACTTAGTGTGAAATAATTAGTGATTTCATCAGTTTGGACACAATTCAATCATGCAGTCAAAGTAAGGTAATTGCTTTAGGGGTATCAGTGTATTATTCTTCTCAAGACATTTAAATTTTTTAATTTATAAGCACATGGAGCAATTTATTTTTTTTTAAACGGCCATTAATACCTTGGGAAAAACATTCCTATGAAAAGATTTTTTAAGAAATTTTTTAAATGCTAGGTATTATTTTGACTGAAATAACTGTTTAAAATGTTCTGTACTATGCTGGCTCTCAATTACATTAGCAATGGGATGATGAAGTGGTAAATACTTAAACACCTTTTAATATTGTTCTTACAATGAGTTTCTTCTTCCTGTTATCGACAGATATTTATTATGGTATCTTTCTGTTCACATTCTGTATAATGTACTACAGAAATGATGAGTTTATGTTGGCAAATGTAGATAGAAAGAGTTGTGTAGGAAGTAATTTTTTATTTCATATTATGATACTCATATATTGTCATATCAGTGTTTAACCCTGCTATTGATTTTACCAAATACATGACTATGCAAAGACTTCTTTCTCTTCTTCTGAAAACACTGCTGATTTCTTATTTTATTTTTAAATAATAATACATTTTATAAAGACTGTAACAATGCTTTTGTCAGTTGGATTCAGGTGACAATAGAGACAAAAATCAGGGAAGCATATTCTCTACTTGCTGTACTGAATACAATATGTAAATGCAAGTTTTTCACCGAGATGAATCAGAAAGATGACAAGTCTTTACTTTCCATGTAGGTTCGTAATGCTAGTTCATAATACTGACAATGGTCAAGCCTCAGCACAAACTCACAAAAAATGTGCCTAAAACATTTAAAAGAATTTTTTTAAATTATATAAACCCAATCTATGGATTAATATTTCTTTCTTTTTTTTTTCCTTCATAATTTTCAAGCCATATTTGGGAGATGCAGTCTACCTCAATAGCTTTCACTTTATTTAAATATCTTATTTTCAATATGTTGGGATATAATGTGACACTGACTCATTTGTGCAATACTCATTAAAGTCAGTGGAGTCTCTACACCAAAAAACTTAATTTAGTGAGTCCTGGTCATCTGACTAAGGCTTGTATTCACTATGTTCATAAAAATCTTGTGAATCATCAAACCACACCTATATCATTGGTGCAGTATTAGAATGTAGAAACCTCAGTCTGGGCAGTGCCCGTTTCCGATTGCTGACTAAGCTCACAATAGATGACAATAATCACCTAAGAGAGCAGCAAACAATAGTACTGTGCAATGTGGGATAAATGGTTCCCTGAACTTTTTTTAACAAACAATACAAATCATCAGTGACATTTCGTTTTCTAGTCATCAATAAGATTCCATAAGTGTTGCATTCCATGGTGACTGACCTCTCTCCAGTTTTGTGCTGAAAGCTGCTTGTGGTGGTTTAAAGGTAAACCAGCAGGGGAAATGAACCGAACTCAGAATGAGATTGCAAATCAGAATAACAGTATAATAAAAAGATCACAATACATACACTGACACAGAAGGAAAATCTGTTTGACCCACAAAAACAGATGCACAGCCCAGCACAGTGGGACACGAGCAGAATGGAGCTCACCAACCCCTGTGCTGAGCACCACATGACCCCCCAAGTTCAAAACAAAAAGGAAGAAGAAACCTGTTGGTAAGGATGATGGTCACCGTCTGGTTGAGAGTGGTGGTCACAGTCCTTTGAGGCTCTGGTCCTCTGGATCCGACAAGTGACACCCCAAGTCCGAAAACCCCAACCTGATATCTGCTTGGGCTCTGATGGGAATGCCCAGTCCGTCCTTCAGGGTGGGGAGTTTCACAATGGGTGATTTACTTTGTGAGGAGAATCATGGTGTATTTCTGATATCGATGATAGCCCATGAGCAGACATGACCCCTCAGGTGTGTGTGAAGGTGCTAGTGGCTCCTGGGAAGGGAGTTATCACCTCTGAGTCTTTGGTGTGAAGACAGGAAAATTTCCTTGTCTCAAAGAAGTTCCTAAACACCCAGTTTGTAGCCTGAGGGATCGGGTGTGCCCTGGGCAGCTGCTGCAAATGGTCCATTGTGAGCAGTTCATGAGAAAATGACATAGAGGGTTTAGAATGCACACCCACACGGTGACAAACTGGTTCTGGCTACTATAACCAGGACATGGACAGGACTGACCTGTACATGGATCTTCAGGGAGGAAGGTGAAGGAGAAAGGGACATTTAAGAATTCCTGTTGCCCTCTTTCTCTTTGTGGATATGACTTCCATTCCCAGTGCAACGCTGCAGTTGCTCTGTAACGGGAACAATTTGGTATCGGGGCAGCAGCAGGGGATAACAGACCAATACTAATAGTAAGGTCTCCTCACACATCAGTAGAATAGCTGAGAAGAAGGTTTTCTTCTGCTCCTTGGTGTTTGGGGAAGGTAATTTTGACAGCTTTTACTGATTGCAGAGAGTATGAAAGTAGGATCTTTCATAGTAGGAGTTTCAAAGTATTAAGTAATTATTTATTGGGTGATAGAGGTGATAGATGTCAAGGAAGAATGAGCTACTAGGCTAAACAGTAATGTCTCACTAAACACATTGTAGCACACAACATGTATTAGCTCTCTAGAAGTTATCACTCAGGCCAGCATCAACACATCCTCAGTGTTGCTGAGTTGTGGTTTTGGGATCCCTATTTTATATTTTTAGTGCTACAAATATTTTCTGGTACCACTTTGAGATTCCTCATTGAATCCTTGGCTTTAAAACTGCATCTTTTTTAATATTCAGACCACTGTCTGTCACTCTCACTGTTTTTTCGTAACGCTTCCTTGCTCCACCCTGCAGACTTGCAGTTTTTTTCTCAAAACTTGGCTTTCTCAGAAGTTTAAGCCCTGGTTGCACAGATATTCTCCTTTTAGACTGAAAATTTTCCTCTTCCTCTGTATGTTCTCCAAAACTCTGTAGTCTTTTTTAAAGAATTTAAAAAAAAAAGCATTCAGCAAAGTTTTATCAAAATAATCACAAATACTATTTTTAAAAGCAGGGATTATGGCAACCAGATTTGCAAGTAGATAAAAGCTGCTTCATCAGCTCTTAAACTGGTGAAGGGACATTAGTTCTAATCAACTGCTCAAAGGGCTTGAAGGCTACTCAGTAAAATCAAAACCATGTGAGCACATAACTGAAGCTTCTGGTGCTTCTGTTGTGATGTCTGATTTATTTCAGACCTCAGTAATGAAAGTTCCTGAATAATAACCTTGTAGGTTTATTTCTACTTTCTACTTGTTTCTGAATAGATTGATCTGCAAGCTTAACTCTTTAGTCTCTATGTTATTTAGTCAAGTTGTTCACAGCTTTTCAGGAATTCTGTTTGACCATGGTTTATAAGGAGGAATAGATTTGTAGAGAAAAATAATAATTTTTATGATATCAGCTGAAGCAATTGGAGAAAACAACAGTTACACAAGTTCTCTTCCACATGTAAAAGGTTGCTTGCTGTATATCTCTCCAGAAAGATCAATTCATCATAGTAGGGATATAATCTTCAACTACAGACCTTGTTTTGTTCATATCCTTTAACCTATCATTGCCACATCAAAATAATTCATTCTGAAGAGAATGTAAAAATGGTTTATGATATTTAATTTTGTCTTTTTCTGTCTGACACCATATTAACTCTTTAGCAGAGGTCTAATATACTATATTATTGATGAAAATGTAGAGACTATATTAATTTAATTATCCTTTGAAGGATAACTTTGAAAAAATATTCATGCAGAATATGAACCTATTTCCACATATTAAGAAGGACTCTTAGTCTTGTTCTTGTATCAACCTTTTTGCTACAAAAGTAAAAACAAACAAACAAAATTGTCTTCAAGTTGATTACTCTTCCTAAGCAGGTAAGTAATTCTGAAATATAAGAGAGGACAGAAGCAATATGAATATATAGAAACAACACAGCATGAGGGAGCCAGACCCTTCATATAGCAACAAATTTTTCCACTTTTCTCATAGTATATTCCACCACTTTAAATTTATTACATTATGTCTCACAAATTTTTAAGGTTGGAAAACATAACATTCTTATTTAATAGCCCAGTTAAACCAAAGAGAAGCTAAATAATTTTCCCAATATCACAGAGAAGAGCTCTGGCAAATTGAATATTTATTATTAGTTGTTCATTCCCATCTTTTTAAGCACAAAACAATCCTTCCTTTCTAATGCCAACTGACTTGAAAGGTAGAAGACATTTTGGAGAAAAGTTGGGGGAGAAAGGAGTGGTTTTTTTTATTCATTGCATTGCCTTTTTAGGTTTTGATTTTTCATTGTGTTCTCACCTGTAAAACAATTAGATGCCATTCTCATTTCCTACCAACCCAGTAAAGTTCTCCTCTCTCCAGATTAACATGCTCACTCTTTCTCCTTTACGTTATTTTTTTAAGACTTTTATTATTATTCTGTCATAATGACTACTCTTTAAACTGTAATTTATATATTTGCTTTGTAGTATTATACAGCTTTTTTTCTCTTTATCTACCTTTTCTATTATATAAAAGAACTCATTTAATAAATTCTTCTGTGTATTCAGAGTAGAACAAGAGTATACATTTTAAAATTATTGCAGTTCTTAATGTCTTATATACTGGCTTCTTTATACAGTTATATTCTAGAAAGACTCAGTCAAGCAGTGTATAGGTAGACTTTGTAACCTTGCAGATAAAAACAAGATTAAAAAATAGATAAATTCTATGAAGTAATGTTATTAATGCCCAGTAAATTGAGTACAATTTCTCTGGAAAAGACTTCTGAATACTCTGTTTAACGTTAAATAATTCAGGTATAATAACCTTCTCATTGCTTCTTATTTTCAAGCTTGTCTAACAACACCACTACAAAGATTTTCTTCTGTGTAAGTACTATTTCTTTTATCACTGATATTTTATCATGTCAGTTTCCTCTTTCAGGATTGCTATTCATCTCAGTCTATGTTTTTGGTACTCCCATATTTGACCAGATGTGTAACTGTAGTCTGTGACTGCTGGCACGAGGAGGCTGTGCTTTCCAACAGGCTGCCTGGCTCAGGAGGCTCTTTCTCAGCTCTTTTACTGCTTTTCTTCAAGACTTTGACTTTATCTCTGCTTCCCACTCCCACTTTGCTTTTATTTATCAGTGATATTTGCTTTGGAAGAGGTATTTCTTACAGTATGCAATGCAAAGACACAAAACTAAAAGTAGGTTTTCTCATGCTGTAGTTCCAGTATAAAAAACCCCCCACCAAAACTAAACAGAATGAAATGCCAAAGTGTCACGTTGGTTTAGTGAGTCTTTGGCTCCTTATCATCTTGCTTTGTGCTTCTGGAGCTTGGAAGCGATTTGCCATTGACTTCAGCGAGAACAGGTTTAAAGGAAAACCAATCCCTGTTAATCACAGTTCAAAAGAAAAAATACAATATGAAGAAGGAAAATGTTACCTTAGTTTCATGGGGAGGGGTTATATGCATATTTTATTGTGACCTGCTTTTTTTCCTTTTTTATCTATTTATGTGTTAAGTAGGTTTAGTTCCACCAAGTTGTTGTATCATAATTAAAAGGGAAACAATTCCATACAGGTGGAAAAATCAAATACTTTACTTCAAGAAACTCATTCATGAAGAAAGTTGTGTTGTGGTATATCCAGGGTTGAATACTGATGTAGGGGTTTTTTCAAATTCTCTGATTCACTATAAAGTAAAAGTTTCTAATTTTTTTCACCTTAGTTTCAATTTTTTTCCTCCCTTCTCTACTTTGTCTTTTGATTGTTGTGCTTGAGTAGTCTAACTCTGCTGAGAGAATAGTCCTCATTAGCATTTGGAATCTTTCCTGTAAGATTAATAGACTTCCATTTGAAGTTTAACACTGAACTTATGCCTTTAAAGAAAAGTGACCTGGAATAGGTTTGTAAGTCTAATCTTTTTATTTATTTCTTTTACTTCTGAGGACTTTAGCTCTCTGTTAGAACTTCAAAAACTCTCTCTAAATAAGGAGCTAGTAGTACCTGCAACATATTTCACATTGAAAATATGTTGATGGAGGCTTTGAGGGTGTCTAGCAATACTAGTCAATTTACAGCTGAGAAACTACCTTAGACTGCCCAGTTTCACTCTGTATTTGTTTATACTTACTAGGAAATATCAAGTTGCAGCATACAATGAGAACACTTTTTATGCAGCGCTATCGAATATTTATGAAAAAATGTCAAAAGGTTTGGGGATTTTTTGCTTTTCAGTACAGAGGTTTGCTGTTAATTCTTAAAAGCTATTGCTGTTATCAGAGCAATAGTTCAAGTTATTTAATTGTCAGTATGCATGCAAAATTAAGTACCTGTGTACCTGCAGAGTGAGGTCACAACTCGGGGAACTAAGCCCCTAGAAATGATCTATGTAAGGCTGTTTGAAAACATTGATTAGTTAAGGAGACACTTTTTTTTTTTTTTTTTTTTTG
>VXAU01003505.1:350579-361017 GCA_013399695.1 Formicarius rufipectus | reverse complement strand
TTTTTTTTTTTGTGTTTACACGCTGTGCATGTACATGCTGGGTAGAATTTAGGTAGATTAGAGTTTCATATGTTACATATGACCACGCTCCCTGAAAAATGTTCATTGTTTCTACTTTCCCTACCCCAAGATCTTTTCTACAGCAAAATATGAACAAAACTAAAGAGAAATGCAGATGCGTAGTTTGTGTTCTGTTTTCATTGATAAGGCACAAGTTATTCTTTTTACTGATTCATCAGTTCCATGTGATTTCCTATGCAGGGTCACTAAAAACATTTGTAATAGAGATTGCAAACATGTTCCAATTCCATTAATCACTTTTCAGTGACTTCTAGTCTTATCCAACTGTGACCTTTTCTTTTAAAATACACTAAGGTTCTGCTCTGTTTGAAAGGAAATTGTCTCATAGGTATTAGAGAAACAGTTTGACCACTTCTGAGAATAAAGGATTATTTTCTCACATGATTTTTAGTTTGTTTGAGGGATTTTTAATTTTTTTTAATCAGAAGATAATCTAATTTTGAAAAAACAAACAAGCAAACAAACAAAAACAAACACTTTACATTTAGTGACATACCTCCATAAGGCTGCATTATGCTGTGGAATAGAGTAGAAAACATAAAAATGTTTGATGACTGAATTTATATAAGATTATGAAAGCTTTATTGTGGAAATATACTGAAAATCTTAATGGGTGGAGCTAAAGGTCCTATTTTCAAACCCAAGCATTTTTCAGCTTTGAATAAATTCATGAAGCTCTCAAAAGATGTTGTCATTTACACATATTTCACCCTAGATAGCATCCATACAAGAGAGTCTGTGCTAGGAAGGCATAAATAGTATTCCTTAGGTTCTGTAACAACAGAGATACCTACACCCCCTAAAGGATCTAGGCTGAAAAAGACAGGAATAGTTGTTGAGGAAAAAAAAAAAAAAACCAAACAAAAAAACCCCCCACAAAACAACAAACAAATAAACCCAAACAAAAAACCCAAAGAAACAAAAACCCCCAAAATAACAACGACGACAAAACCCAAACAAATAAACAAACAAAACAAAAAACCAAACAAAGAAGAAAGAAGGGGGAAAGGAAAAAAAAACAAACTCTGAACAATATACTGCAATTATCTCACAAATTACATGTAATCCCAAGATTATCAGAGTATGATTCTCCCATTTATTTTACTTTAAATGCCAGTGGAATATTACTTTGACTGTGATGTTTTTTGAATAGTGAATAATCAGGATAGATCCTTTTCTTTAGAGTATTTTCTAGATTTTCCAAACTTTCAAAGGGACTTAGAAACCTTATTTAAGTGTGACATTACCTTTGCCAGGAACATGTTCTTTTGAGCAACAGTAGTCTTGCCACTTGGCCAGTGTGAGAAAGCAGAAGTATTCGGAAGACCACTTCAGAAGATAAATGCTAGTTATAGACAAATTTGATCTTTGATTATCATTTTTACCCACACATGGTACAGGAACTGTCTACTTCATATAAAAAGTGCACTTACAGAGATTTCAGTTCAACTGCAGTATCTCAAATTACAGGAATTCATTTGTCCAACACAAAGTCAGCTGAAAACACTTGTGTATAGAAAGGAATGGTAGAGTCTCTGAGGATGTGGTTCAGCTACTCTGAGGTGGAGACATGGTCCCATGTGTGGTCAAAATGTGCCTGACAGATCATAAGGCCCTTTGTGCCTAGCAGATAGGTGATCTTGCTTGCTCTGGTTCCTAACCCAGGCTCCATTTTTTCTTGACAGTTCAAGAATTTTGGTTAAATGATCCTGTTGAAAAAAGTAAACACATAGACATACAACCCAAACCAACCAAACCCAACCCAACCAAATCAAACCAGTTCTCTTGGATTTCTCAGGAATGAATTTTTTTTTTTTTCCTAGATTTGGAGCAGTGTAGCTAACAATAAGTGTAAATATGAAGGTTTTTATATGTGTGCAACCAGTAGTCCAAGAAATAGATTATTGATAATTCAGATCATAGTATTACAAGCATTTTGCAAACAACATTCTATCTGCGTTGTCCTTACTTGAAATATGTCTGTCCTATTAATTTCCTAAACCACTTTGTTATATGCTTGTACATTTTTAAGAGTATTTTCTCTCAGAAATTTAATAGTGAAACCACTATTTAGTAATCTTGTCACATATTGGTATATATGAAATGTATTTTTCAGAAGAGAAATAGAGCCAAAATATTTCAGCAACTTGTCCAAGGCCTCAGAAAGTTTATGTGCCTGCCATGGTGACAGAAACATCATCTTTGCTTTTATCTAGACTGTGCATAAACAAATACTGTATGAAGAAAATATACTCCAGGACCCATCAACATTTGAGAGGATGAAATATAATTATTTCCAAAATTGGTGGTTTTTTTAATCTGTTCTGTTGGGAGGAATGAATTAAAAGGTGAAAGACTGGTGGGAAGGATTGTAAGTCTTACCTTACAGCTAGAAATAACTCCTGATAAACATATGTGAACAGCAGACCAAGGATCCTCTAGCATGGACCAACTTTAACAGCACCCGTATCTCTGCTTCTGTACTTCTGCCTGGGTGGTTCTTCAAGAATCCCCTGGTTAACAGGGTAATGAAAAAAAAATTTACTCCTTGCGTTTGAGTCACAAGTTTGTGACTGTTCCAGCTGCCTTCCTGTGCCAATTCACTCCTGCCCAATAGCCACAGCTCTAAAATATCTGTTTAATGAATCAGAGGACAGGAAAGACAAAGAATATCCAGCAGCATATCCATTTTCATACCATATATTCAGAATAATACTTGACAGACACTTTGATGACTTCTCCCCGTGGTCCATTTGTCATTGGCCTTGAGAAGTGCCATTTGCAGGAGTCTTCAGACTCCATACTGGTTATGTCCCATATGTTTCACATGATAAACAAATCAACAGCACATATGAAAAGTACTACCACTTTTCACAGTAATTTTGGACCCTAAATCTTCTCTTTGCTCTTGGATTGTAAAAAATCAAGTTCAGTGTCTAAATTTTTGTGGGGTTTTCATCAAATTATTCACTTTTAAGTGGTATCTTTTAAATTGCTTCAGTGAAAAATCAAGAATGCAGACGGTGCAATTATGCTATTAACAATTGGGCTGTTAACAATTAATTTAACAATGAAACTTAACTGGTTTCTCACTGTTCACATATTTTCAAATATTACAGCAAAATATTTTCAAAGTGATTAGCATATTCATGAAGAATAGACTCATCACAAAAATATTGTGAATTTGAAACACTAATATCACTAATTGAAGCACTAATGAAGGAATTTTAGTTCTAGCCTTTCTCAGTCCTGGTCTGGAGGTCACATATGAAGTCCCTTGTCTATTTGACCAAGAAGGACTTGCATAAGAGCCAGTGTTATAGTACAAGAGTGGGGTTTAAGCAAAGTGTTTCCATTTGACATGAACATTCCAGACCATGCAGCATGCATTAGAGGACCTTGAGATGCTGTTAACTCATGGCTGATCTGTAATCAGAAGCAATGTGAGTATGGCAGGTACTCCAACCAGTGACCTCAGGCAGTCCAACATCCATCACATCTACATGGTGACTGTTATGGGCTGTAAGACCAGACCCCTGGCAGTGAGAGATAACATGAATATATTTGCACAATGATCAGGTCTGACTTCGGTATTGATGGAGCCCTGCTGGAGAGGTGAGCAGCTGGGTCAATCCTCCTCAGAACAGCAGGTCTGAAGTTGGGATTTCTCCTCATGGGTTGAGATGCTGAAAGCCCTCACCTTACTGGGTGAGTGATTGTGCATTCTGGGTTACGTTTTCTAGAGAGTTATTAAGTCAATCAGGTAGTATCAGTTCCATTTGTCATCACGAATTTGTATTTAAATGTTGGTATACCTTTAACTGGTTTGTCTGGTTTGTAAAATAGAATATAGAGTATATTCTTTTTCTCAATTCTATAAGATACTGAAACAGTCAGATGTGCCAGATTTTTTTTAATGTTTCAGAAAATGCTCTAAGTGTTCATTTCCTCTCAGAGAATACCTTGTGAAGAGTCCTTCTAAATTCTAACAGCAACATAAGCATAGACCTATCTGAAAAAAACCCAAAAAACCCACTAAGAATAAATTCATTAAGAATAGGAATTGGAAACAAAAATTGTTAATTTCTTTCAGCAAAAATATTGCATGCCAGCTTTGTGGTACATGCTCTATATTCACCACCTGAACATTGGATGTCCTGACACTTGAGTCACTTGCTGTTTCTAAAAATCTGCATTACTGGAGCGTTATGAAAAGATTTGGATTCTTCTGTTTGCTTTTTTTGTTTGTTTGGTTTTGATTTTGTGTTTTCTTGTTTCCAAATGGAAATGTAGATTTAACAATGTATTCTATCTGATGACAGACCAAGGGGATCTCAGTGCCCTGAGCTGAAGACTGTGAGAATGATCAACTCTGAGATGATTCTGAAATTGTGCAGGATCTGCTGTTCCAGCTGGATCCCTGAAGGACTATGGGACCTGATGGGATTCATCCCAGAATCATCAAATAACTGGTTGATAACATGGCACAACCTCTCTCAATGATTTTTAAGCAGTCTTGGGAAACTGGAGTGGTCCCAACTGACTGCTGGAAGCTGATGAAAATTGTCCCAGTTTTCAAGAAATGCAAGAAGGAGAACCCCTGAAACTGCAGGCCTGTCAGTCTCTTTTCAGTGCCTGGTAAAGTTTTGAAGAAAATTATTCTGGGAAATATTGAGAAACACTTGAAAGACAACGTAGTCATTATTCATAACCAGCACAGCTTCATGAAAGACCCACATATCATGATTTCATCTCATGACAAGGGAAACCACCTCACTGATCAAGCAAAGACAGTTGATGTAATCTTTTTGGATTTTGGTAAAGATGTAACACTGTCCTTCACAGGATCCTTCTGGACAAACTGTCCAGCACAGCTGGATAAACACATCATGTGATGTGTAAACAATTGGCTAGTGAGTAAAGCATAGAGGGTAACATCTGACTGGTGACCTGTCCACAGGATTTAAGTCAGGTATTAGAGAGGTTTAAATTCGGTATTAGAAAATAGTTCTTCACCCAGAGAGTGTTTGGGCACTGGAACAGGCATTCCAGGGAAAGGGTCACAACATCAAGCCTGGCAAAGTTCAGAAGACTTTGGAAAATACTCAAGGGCACATGGTGTGACTCTTGGGACTGTCCTGTGCAGAGCCAGGCGTTGGACTCAATGATCATTGTGGATCCCTTCCAACTCAACATATTCTGTGATTCTGTAAACTGTTACTTGCCAAGGATGGTTAGATTGGACTATCAATAAAGCCAAGGGAGGTGTAAACTTACAGCATTCATGTCAGTGTCCTGGAAAGTTTGCAGCTCAAGACCCATGAAATTCTGTTTCCTCACAAATGCAGCACATGGCCCAGTAGTACTCCAACATTTTTCTGAAATTATGTCTGAATTTATATTGTGCCCTGCAGGAATTGAAATAAAATTAAGTTAGTGATAAGAAATCCCAGAGTTCTTGATGGTTCTGTATTGATTTGTCTCTCCATTCTTCACTTTCTCTATTGCCAGTGCTGAGGTGTCCTGACCCCATTTATTTATTAATTATGCCTAATTGTCATGACTAAAATAATATCTGCTTGAATTTACCCATCTCTCCCTGAAGTACTGACATTCATGCTCCACTTGCCCTATATGAGTTCCTTAAACGGGAGATAAAGATTCCATTTTAAGCATCAGTATCTATTACTGTTCTGCCCTTGGCATTGTAAGCCACTAAGTCTTACTTAAGCTTAGTGAAAAATTATATGAATTTCTGCTCACAGTTCTGTGTACACAAAACCCCATTGCAGATGAATGGGCAACGTAGGATCCACTGAATTACCCCAGTTAACATCTCCTGAACCCCTGACCAAGGGAGATTTATTTAGAGACTTGGTTTCAAGCAAACATCTGATATCAATTTTCCTTCAACAAGAGGAGCCAGGTAACAGTGGTGACATGGTTGAACCTGGAGTCTCAGGGTAAAGACATTGCTTCACACTTTCAAGATGCCCAGCTGCCTAGCATTAATATCAAACACATCACTATGACAAGTATGATAACAGAAATTTTCCATTTTCTTATCAGTTTCTTCGACTCTTTTAATATTGACTATTCACATTCATAATGTATTTTTAAGATAGCTTTTTAGACAAAATCAAAGAAGGGGCTAATGGCTGATTTGTCCATTTTTAATTTTGTTGAATTTTGCCATAACTTTTACAAAGAAGATTTTGAAGAACTTTGAAAAATCTTTGCAAAGCTTTTTGAGAACTGAACATGACAGCTTTTTACTTTTTCACAGAGAAATGGGACAACTGTGCCTTTCACTTTGTCTTCTAATTACAATGCTAATTTTTTGAAGGAAATATCTAGGTTCATAAATCTCCTATCAGGTCTAGAGACAGGATTTTAAGGCATCTTTAGTAGCCTGATCCCCTGGGTTGTAAAGCTTGCTTCGTGTTTTTCTCAGGCCCTCCAGTGGGAGCTGTTTAATTTCAATATGTAACTGACCTAGTAAGAAAGAGAAAGGGAAGAACAATAATTTAGGGCTTAAAATATTATCTTGGTCACCTGGAATTAACCTCCCCTCTAAACAACATAAATTTTGAAGAACTTTGATTCCATTTCTGCCTGTAAGTTTTTCATCCTGAACAGGTGTGTCCATATCTCTTCTACTGAGTTATTCAGAAGAGAAAAAAATTAATTTACAAATATGATGGAGAATGATTGAGACAACTGTTAAGGAGTTTTATGCAAATGATATACCTTATCTAAGTTTGTAGTCCGGTTTTTTAAGTTGCATTCCTTCTCTGAAGTCAACTACATAACACTGAAATTAGATGAGTGAAATAAATGAACACAACGTCCTCACTAGAAGGAAAAGGTGAGATTTTATTATGATATGACACCTCTCATTCTCAATGCTTCACTAACCCTATATGAAACAATCACTGAAAGAAAAAAATGCTTTTCCAGTTCTGGGTAAGACATAAAATAACAAACTTAACTCTAAAAAGGGAAATGTAGGGTTGGCATTAGGGCCAAAACAAAAAACAAAACAATGTTGGAGATGTAAAGGAGTAATGTGTTGGAATAGATTTTTGGGAAGGTTGTGCATGTCCACCACAGTAGAGTTTTTAGTACAATAAACTTTTGTCAGAATCTGTTTCTGTGCAGTTAGTACTGACTGCATAGGAGAATAGACCAGAAGACCTTCTGAGGTGTTTGGCAATAAACATTACACTTGTTGAAAGCAGAGATACTACATTTCTAAATAATTATGCATATAATTACCTTTTTTATCTCCCAAACTGACATCATTAAAACTATTTTACAGGGTATGTAGAGGAAAAAAAAATCATCAGCAGAGAAAATAATAAAACATTACAGTGTGCAAATGTCCTTGTTTACCTTAATTGTCTAAATAAGGTGAAATAGAAAGGTAAGCATAGATTTTCTCATCTCCTAACCATTAGGGGTTAAATTAAAGCTACAACTGAAGCAGTGAAAAAGATAGCTGGAACAGATTATTAGACATGTTTCATGTCTAATATGTAGGTCTAGGGTTTGGCTTTAGTACAAGGAGAAGTTAAAATACAGTATTCTTTTGTCCTATGCCAATGTAAGCCCCCTGAAGTTGCTGCAGTACTTCCTCATCTAAGTAGAGATGTCTGAAAGTATTATCTTAGTTCTAGATCGTTTTTGTGCAGCAGTGATAATTCAGAGTTGCTGGGATAGTAAAGCGCTGGAATAACAGGCCCCAGGGGAATGTTCATTACCTGTGATTGGAAAACACTCCAATATGATGGTGAAGACAATGACTCTTCAAGCACATGCATAATTCAAATAATTGAGCAAGCTGTGATAGTACCTTGTTTTTCAAAATTCTGCATGTTTCACACTTATGTTGCACAGACATTCAAAAACAGCAGTTGTTAAATCAATTTTCTTTAACAGGATGATTGAGTAGTGTCCAGATTACAAAAGGAGTCTTCATCACAAGGGGTCTTCATCACAAGGGTTCTTGCAGTGGCATTTTCATCTGGTTCATGAGACACTCCCTAAATTGCTCTTTTGCTAAATTCTTATAATCCAGGTGGCCCAAGGGTCCTCCAGTACATGCCCCATTTATTGCTACTGATTATCTGAACTAAATACAAAGACCTCCTAAATACACCTTAACTATCTAGAAAAGATGTGACCTTCACTGTATCTTCAGGAGCCTTATTTATTGAGATTTTGTGGCAAGGTTTTTGGGGGTATGTTGGAGGAGCTACAGGGGTGGCTTCTGTTGGAAGCTGCGAGGGAATCTCAACTCCTGTGTCTGGAGCTGCTCCCTTTGCTGGGAGCAATTGTTTTCAGCAATGTTTTCTCCTTTTTAAATACATCCCATGTTGCTGATTGGCTTGGGCTTGGCCAGCAGTGGGTCCGTGTTGTATCCAGTTGGCATTGTCTTTGTTGGACATGGAAGAAGCTTCCAGAGGCTTCTCACAGAAGCCACCCCTGTAGCCCATCCTTTTTATAGTAGTTCTGTCAGCAAATAGCTTCCTTTTTATCACCATGATGGGTGCTACTTGCTGCTGGTTTTGCACTCATCTGCTTGGACACTTTTGGATGGAATAATCATGTGTGACTTTTCCTCAGTAATGTGCACATCTTTGAAAATGCAGTTTATTTCCTTTCACTGTGCTTTGCTCTACCAGGGATCATAGGACCTCAAAAAGGATGCCTGTCTTTGTTTCTAATGTTTTGTTCTTGTTCAGTGACATGAAAAAAAATACTGTGATAGCCCTAAGGAGTTGACACAATATGCAGTATTCAATCCACAGAGTAAAATCAGTTCAAGAGCACCACAATTAGATTATTAATGCTGTTTACATACTGTACCTAAAGAATTCAGTAGATAATATTTCAACATCTTAATCTCTTCCAATGCATGTAACCATCAATAGTTTATGTAGCTGACTTCCTCTGCAAGGAAGTCTGAATACTCCTTCTGAACTCTGAATTGAGTAACGATGAATAAGTGAAATCTTTACTTCTCTTAGCTATTGGATTATATCATACCCATCTCCCCCCTCTCCTCTCAAAAAGCCTCAAACAGAACACCTTGAATTCTGATTACTTAGTAGCTTTAACAGACTTCAGTTTTGCTATACCAGTCTCTATATAGACTGCCTTGTATATAAAACAAAAATTTGCTTGACATAACTGTTTTAATTTTCTGTTGTTTGTTTTTTTCTTAATTATTATTATTCTTTCTGTTTCTTTCCCCTTTTGGTACCAACTTGTCTATTCCTCTCCTCTTTTCCTTTCTATCTCTTGGTTTGTTCTATCTGCATCTTCATTTGAACTACCACAATATTCAACGAAGCTAATTCTGTTTGACTGTAGGAGCTTGACCCATATTAAGGATGTGACACAAACATTTAATTTTTTTGTAAATTTTAATCGTTCAGTTCAATACTGTCATTATTACTTTTTTAATCAGTTTACTGCAAGAACTTTACTAACTCTGACAAATGTGTATTTGACAGTGTAAGATAATTCCACTGAAAGAGATCTCTTAGAATCCAAAGCCTCTTAGCACAGATAACCAGGTAGCCATGTCAGGTAGTCCTTGTCATAAGCTTGTCTTCTGTATTTCTTATATAACCATTTTTCAGGTTGTTGATATTCAGTTTCATTACCTCCTGCTAGAAAAAAAGAAAACCCACATGTAGTACCTGTCTTTTTTTTTTTTTTTTTAACAGCAAAAAGTACCAAAGTCTATGGGATTACAGCATGTATTTATTGGTTATTAAAAGCTCACAGAAAAACAACATCTGCCTTTGAGCATATTTCTAATTTTCAATAATTTTTTCTACCTGTTTAATGGGTATATCGAGTTGAAATGTTCATTTCTACAACATGTCACATCCATTAGGTTTTGCCCAATGCTAATTTTAAGTGCACTGTATGGCACTTACTGTTGTTGACTTTCATTATATTAATACTGGGTTTAATTTTTTTTTTCCTTTCCATCTTAATTTTATTCTGTTGGTACTTACTAACACAAACTTCTACTGACAAGGCATTCAGCAATATATACTACAGAAGTGTGTAAAACATGAAATTCTTGCAGTTATCAAGTAATTTGTTGTATCAGACATCAATATTTCAATGAAAATTGCTTCACTACCTCAATAACCTTGTCCTGGTTTTAGTAGCCAGGATAAGTTAGTCACTGTGTGGGGGTGTATTCTAAAGCCTCTATGCCATTTTTTCCCATGAACTGCTCACAATGGCACATTAGCAGCTATTGTCTAAGGGACAGCACACCCCTCAGGCTGCAGGCTGGGTGTTTTGGAACTTCTATGAGATAAGGAAATTC
>VXAU01003505.1:333958-344997 GCA_013399695.1 Formicarius rufipectus | reverse complement strand
AGAATGATACTTTTTTTTAGGCAGTTTTTAAAATTGCAAAGGAAAGTGTACAGATATTTCTCAAAGTCTTTAAACTTCTTAGTAAAACCTGACTTATACTCCTCCCACTCTTTTATGCTAGAAGGAAGCCATGTTAGCCATTGGCAATACTTTCTCAACATTTCTGTTGGCCCAAAGTTAGACTTATCCAGAATTTCCAAATCAATAAGTTCAGGGAAAATAAGTTGTGTTCTTCTGTAGTAAATCACAAGACCAAATTTTACTATATATCATTCTATAAATATCAGCATTGATCTCTTCATTACTGTGGTGTTTACTAAGTTGAACTTAAAAACCAAATGCCAACATAATCATTAAAACTTCTATATTGCAAAATGGGCATTAAGCATTTCTCTGCTTCAGTAATGTGATTTAGATATTCCTTATCTTGGTGTCCTTTATCATGATTTCTCATTATAAGATTTGACAAGAATGTTTCAAGAATTCCTGATGAATTATTCTTTTCGTTTTCCCTCTTTCTTTTGCATGCTTGAACTGACTGCAACATTCTCATTGAAGGTGTACTAGAAAAATCCCAACTGTTTTGTGATTAGAACTGATCATAATAAATAAGCTCAATTTCTTAATATAAAATGCATATTTTTTCTTCTCCTCTCCCCCTCAAATTATCAGTCTTATAAGCTCTACTGAGTCAGACTGTTTAATTTTCTTCAGACCTTCACTCTCTAATTTTATTGCTATTAAGAGTTTCTGCAGACTAAGTTAAACCCTAAATTGCATTTCTCTTTTGGAAGATACTGCTTTCAGTAATAAATAATGTTTACTTTATTAGTTTTAGGATATATATAAATAGGGTATAAATCTTCATTTTTAAAAATAGAGTGCATTTGAGGGTTTAGGATTAGATTAGTTTTTAACACACTGTATTACATTAAAATCATTTGGCCAACTTTGGAAGTTTATCTAAAACTTATTGCATGAATCTAATAAACAGTCATTTTCTCATTAAGAATTATAAATTTTAGCAGAAATTCTGTCAGCATATATATATATATATAAATGCTTTAATTCTGTGCTTCTTTAACTCCTGCTCATTTTAGGGCTAGTATTAAAATTTCAGTTCTTTTGTAATTAATATTCTAACCTCATAGCACACAGTGTTTCAGTTACTTTCATTCCCATTAGTTGTTTTCTTAATTCCTGGAGAATTTCTTTTCAGTCACTTTGGAAAAAAAATATCCTGGATTGTTAAGATTTCCAGCTATCACACTTCAGGCAACTTAGAACTATCAACTTCTCCAATCACCAACAAATGTCAACACTATGAGTATAATGGAAATATGAAACCCCAAAATTTTACATATAGCATGAAAATCAACATTTTATCCTTTTACCTCCTACATGTCATATATACAAACAAAAAGGTGTTAAAGGCATGATTCATCAAGTCTATTGAAAGGTGTTAAAGGCATGATTCATCAAGTCTATTGTAACACACAGAGTAAGTGTGTTTGTGAAACAGTCTAGGATAGAGATATCTCATCTTTGGACAAGTAGAAGAGAGGTTGGCCATAAAACTTGCATTGAAGAAATGATTTATGGAAGGTGATTTATCAGTGAAACATGTCCATATTAAATATAAAAATATCAACTTGAATTTTCTTTTCTTTATCATTATTCTTATCAATATATGTATCTGAAAAACTAGCATAATTTCTCTCTTCTGGTCATAGTGGCATCACCTACTAGTTGCTGTAGACATACACAGTGTGTCAAGTCCCATACAAGCACAGTGAGGAAAGGGGGTCCTTTCCACAAAAGTTACACTCACAGTATAAAACACCTGTTGTATACTGCTACAAAATACTTTATTTAGAACTGCAAAATACTTTTTTCTCTCCCACTAAATGGTGAAAAAGATTAATAATGTAATCTCTATAATTTTTATTAATTATTGTTATTGTCATTAGTACCAGTGCTATTCCAACTATTTCCCTTTAAACCTATATATAGCAGCTCAATAAAATAATTGACATTTACAAGCAAGCAAGCAGAGCAAAGCTACACATTCATAGCAACACATTAGCAATAAATTGTGGCCACCTAACCCATAGAAGGAAGTGGATTTCTCATATATGGGATGTCCATTCTGCTGTTGATAGGAAAAGCACAGTCTGGTTTCTTCAGAAATAGCAGTGTCATGCACTGATCAGTATGTCATGGTTTAAATGTTGACTGTGGTTTAAGTGTTTTAAAGACTTAATTTCAAGCTGCTAGTAGGAGAGTTTTGGAGGCAGTTGTATATTTGTAATTATAGCAGAGACATTGACATTTATGAAGGTATCTTGAAGTAAAACTGTACCATACAAACTGCATACAAACTGAAATAATTTCTGTGTCCAGTTACATTTTATGTGCATTCTACTCTCTCTGGTATCAGGTAGATAGTCTAATTATCCAGCTGTTAACTTTTCTAACAGACACAGACTTAAAAGCAAATTTTTAGTCAATCTGATGGTGTCTGTCCAGATACATGATGACAATTTGTTCTCTTTCTGTGCTCTGTTCTTCCAGACTTGGGGTTGTGAACTAAGCTTTATCAAAATGATTCCCAGAAGCAGAAAGACTGGTCCTTATGCCATTATCCAATAAAAGAATTAATTTAACCTACAAACTATTCCTGCTCTTGCCTGCTTTTAAATTATTATGCTTATCTGACTTCATTATGTGATTTGTTCCTTCTTTTTGTCTGATCTTTAGGATGCCATGGGGAATATTAATTCCTGCTTAAATAAAAAATAACTTTTGCTTCTACCCATCTTTGAAACTTTGCATCTTCTTGAAACTACAGAGAGTTTGTGCAGCTTGGTCTATAGAATTTGAACTACTGATGACAGAAATAGAGTTATTCCTCAATTTATTGTAAAGCCTAACTAAATTCCTATGTACCTACTGAGGAAAAAGTAAGGAATGCTGCTTAAAGAAGTTATTTGAGACCTTGATGCTGCCACTGATGTTTTTGGACTGAGACTTTGCAAGCTTACAGCCTCCTGGAGTAATAGCTTGGAGAAAGAGAGTAGGATCTCAAAGGGCAGACTGTTGTAGCCAGAGGAAAGATTATAGATTAATTTCTTCTCTTACAGAAAAACTGTAGAACTTATCCCAGACATGTCTAAGACAATGACTAGGAGCATAGGGAGCAGTAGTAATTAAAACAGTAACTTTGAAAGCAGCAGAGAAAGTTCTTTAAGCTTCTTCAGATCACACCAAATGGCAAAAAGTAAAGTAGAAGCAGATTTTCAAGAGTTACATCTGACACAACCAGGGAAACCTGCTGGTCAGAAACAGGTAGTGATTCAAAATGCTAAGCAAACAACCAAGACCTCATCAGCTCTTAAGCTTGAGTACATATATCGCTCTTTAATCTGCCAAATCAAGATTGAAAGCTCACAGCAGACAGGCAGAAAGAAAGTGGCAGAGCAGGAGGAGCATATGTGTTTTCAGAGCAAGCAACAGTGCAATGATTTCATAGGTTTGGTCATGACACAAGCTGAGACAGAAAGAGGAGGTGGTGCCCACAGTGGTGTGGCAGTGTTTGAGAAAACTGCTGTGGAGTGAAACAAGAAAGAAGTGTGCATAATGGATAAAAATCTGAATGAGCATAATGTAATAAATTTAGCAGAGCTTTTAGTACTGTCTCTCACAGGAACCGTATGGACAAACTGTCCAGCACACAGTTAGATAAACACATCATGTGTCACTAATGGGGTTCCATAGGGCTCTATCTGAGGCCCTGTGCTGTTCAACATCTTCATAAATGACTTGGACATAGACTTTGAATGGATATTGAGCAAGTCTGAAGATTATACAAAACTGGGAGGAGCTGTTGACTTCGAAGGCTGGGAACTCCTACAGAGAGAACAAGGTATATTAGACGTCTGAGCAATCACCACCCACATGAAGTTCAACAAGGGAAAGTGCCAGATTCTGCACCTGGGATGGGTCAACCCTGGGTATACACATAGAGTGAGGAATGAGACACTGGAAAGCAGTGCTGGGAAAGGTACATGATGGTCCTGGCTGATGGGAAGTTGAATATGAGTCCTGGCAGCCAGAAGGACCAACCCTGTCCTAGGGGGCATCAGGCAAAGCATCACCAGTGGGTCGAGGGAGAGGATTATCCTTCTCTGCTCTGCACTAGGACGGGCTCACCTTGGATGTTGTGTGCAGTTTTGGGCATCACAACATAGAAAAGATATTAAGCTGTAAGAGAGTGTCCAAAGGAGAGCAGCAAAGATGGTGAAGGGACTTGAGGGGAAGCCGCATGAGGAGTGACTGAGGGCATTTGGCGTGTTCAGTCTGGGGAAGAGACTGAGGAGAGACTTCACTGCAGTCCACAAGTTCTTCATGTGGTGACCAGTGTCAGTACCTAAGGGAATGGCCTGAAGTTGTGTCAGGGGAGACTTAGGTTGGATGTCAGAAAGAGGTTCTTCCCCTGGAGGGTGATTGGGCACTGAACAGGCTCCCCAGGGCAATGATCACAACACCAAGCCTGACAGTCTTCAAGAAGCATTTGAATGATACTTTCAAACATGTGGTGTGACTTTTGGGGATGGTGTTGTGCAGGGTCAGGAATTGGACTCGATCCTTGTGGATTCCCTCCAACTCAGCATATTGTGTGATTCCTGTGCAAGAGATGTAAATTTAAAGATAAGCACAGTTGCCAGCTTTGTGAGTATGTGAACTGCAATCAGAAATCCATTCCTGTGTTAGGTATAAGAATGAATGACTGTGTTAGGAAGGGTGGTCTTAACAGGAGAAATGAAATTCTCGATTTGAATCTGTAGGTATTTGGGGAAAAAAGACAACAGCTGAAAACAAAAATACCTGAAAACAATCTGAAATAGAAAATATATTAAGTCTTCCTATTGATTTATGCAACTGAGGAAGAGGTTAATGTTAATTTACTTTATTCATGAACTTTGGAAGATGATGACCTTGTTTCTTAGTGATTACTATTGCACCAATTCTGACTTCCTTATTTGAAGGAAACAATATTTTCCTCTTTGAAGAATTCTGGTAATGCCAGGTCCTTCACAGTTCTTTTTTAACTCAATTATATTTTATTCCAATTGAAGTAATGTATCTGTACTTTTGAATTTTAAATGCAATTCATGTACACACAAATAGTCTTGCAAGGATTGAAAAGTGAAAGAGAGCCTACTGCTATTAAATAATAAAAAGAAAAAAGTATTAAGATAGCAGAGCCACATGGCAAAAAATGCAAGGAATAAGGGTTGATCACAGCCTTTATTAATGATGTGTAAGATAATATTCAGTAACATGAACTACTCTCTGAATTCTCCATCAATATAACTAGCATTGAGAAGAAACTGCAATCTGAAAGGAAACAAAACTGTTTGTTTCTGTTCCTACTGAGTACCAGTGTTAACTCACTGCACAAAGAATAAAAACCCTCCAAGAAACCAGGAATGACAGGAATCTTAGAATGAATTAGAACCCTAAAATAACTTAAATCAGCTGAAGTAATCTATATTTGTGTAGGTTAAATAAAGCACTTTAGAACATAAGGTTTATCATATAAACCAATGTTACTTCTTTAAAATGCAAAGGTTTGTCTGGCAGTGCTGCTGTGACAAATAATGCTTCTGTTCTATCTAGAGTTGATTTTCTGTGGAGTTGGGGGCACAAATAGGGCAGGGAATTTGGTGGAAGCAATCAGACCATGAATGAGGGTTGCAGAATTTGAGTCTTTTTTTCTTCCCCCTCAAGGTATCTATTTTTATTTCTCATTTGCTTGTCTAGTGCCTCAGAGAAAGTGCAGACAGTATGTTTCGTATATCCAAACACGATCTGTCTGTGTTTTAATAATTACACTGTCTCTTGTAAAATAACTTTACAGACGATTCTGTGACAGAACCAAATTGTGCCTTCAGACATGCCTGTTATAGATTTGCTGAGCCTCTCCATGCAGAACCTTCCCAGGATGCTGGGAATGACTCCATGCCACAACGATGTCCCCCATTTACTGCAACAGGGAACGTTAATAATTTCAGTGGTCAAACCACTAATACTTTGCCAGTCTGCTTTAAATGTGAAATCCCAAATAAGACATTGATCTTGAGTTCAAAGAGGGTTTTTCAGTTTGAGAACCAATCACCTAATCTTTCAGAAGTACCATGTTCCCTGACAACAGCAGAGCTCACAAGATGTGACATACAGCGACAGGGGCAAGAGATCTTCCCAATCAAACATAAAGACCTGATGCTGCAATCTGTTGGCATGGTGTCTTCTTAAGAACAAGCTCTACAGACCTAAACTTACAGCAAGAACTTGATTGTCATTAGGGCCTTGTTTTATTGCTTTCTATGTGATGTGCCTACATGAATTTTTTTGCTAAGTAAGGAAAATAAAGGAATTTAGTCTCTGAATGATGACAGCACAGATTGGCTTCCAGAGCACTACTCAACAGATACTGAACAAACTAATTTTGCTGTAAAAGAAAAAAAAATCTTTTGTTTGAAAGTATTATCTTTGACATTGCAGTATTTCAGGAATATAGTTACAGGGAAAAAACCTTCATATGGCATTTTTTGTCAACTTGCAATCTAAGTATTTGTGGAAAAGCGGGATTTATATTTCATGTGCTTGTAAATGTAAAAATGCTAATGCATGTACATTCTTTTAAAAAAATGTAGGCAACATTTTGCAGGGCTAGATCATTTCACTGACATATGCAATGCAAGAAGCAGTTTACATTACTCACAGGACTGAACAACACTTCAAGGACTGTATAGATTTAAGAAATAGAGAAAACATCAATCATTATCATTTCATTTAAGTCTGTTCTTAAGAAAAATAGAGCTAAAATATATTGCTTCAGCACTAACAGCAGATGTTATGATGAGACACATTAAAAACATTTCAAAAAAAGAATAAAAAAACTCAGCTAACCGAACCCACAAAATAATAATCTGCTCAAATATTTCATCACCTGTCACAAAATTAAAAGATATTTTTATAAGCAAAATATCAAAGGATGAGAACACTATCTGTATATATTTAATCAGGATAAAACATAGGCTAAAAAATGTGCTTCTTATAAGCATATGAAGCCATTTTCCTCTCTCTTGTACACCTTTGATTGTGAAATATCAATTACACTACTACAGTCAGAAAGAAGATGGCTGCAGGTGGAACTACCATTAATCATAGATCATATTGCATTTTCCCACCAAAAATACTCCAATGTCACTTTTAGTTTTTAGTAAAATGATTTTTTTGTCTTGTCTTCCTAGTGTAACCATAAAATGGCAACAGACTAGCAATAATATCTAATAGTAGTCCTATGAATTGACATCTCTCACACTTGCTGCATAGCTGTTTTTCTGAATTTTCTGCAGGGATTGGATTTGACTAACTTGAGCTTTTCATTTCCCTTTAAGTATTCTTAAGATTACTCAGCTTCCTGAATTAGAATCTTATATTTGCAGGGAAAATACACATGTGAATTCCAAATGAGAAACAAGTTGATTTGGATAGTGACAGTGAAGATAATGTTGCTAAGAACACAGATGCTTCAAAATACCTGTTCTGTTAACAAGACAGCAGCATAGGAGTGTTCCTGTTCATTGGATATTTATAACATGTTTTTCACAAAGCATCTACAAGTCAGCTAGTGCACACACCCAGCATGGTTTTAGCCATACATAATGTTGACGAATATATCTACAGGTACAATTTCTTTATCAGTGAAAGATACTAGTTCTTGAATCCTGTAATATTTCATTGCCTCTTTAAATTTGTCTTACTTTTTTTTTTTTTCCTGTTTGAGAAAAATCAGCAGAAAAGTGATTGTCAGCTGTTTACTTTCTCTGTTTTCAGTTTTTCTTCTGTTACAGGATAGGTTATTTGTCAAAGAGAATTTGTTTCAATTTTAAAAATCAGATTATAATTTGAATTAAATTCAGAAAAAGATAATCTCTTTGAATTTTAAAAATACGATTCTAGTTTTAATTTCAGGAATACACACATTCCTTTGGTCAAAAAAAAAAAAAAACTATTAAAAATTTTGTATTTCAGAAAAATTTAGAAAAGAAAGAAACAACAAAGTAAGAGGAATTAAAATCCAGCCTTTACATTAGGCATGCAGAAAAACTCTTGTGACTGTTCCATTTCAGAGGAAAATAGCAGCACATAAAAAATAAAATTTAAAAATTCCAATTTTCCCTAATAATGCTGCAAGCTTGCAGCATGCCTTAAACAAGAGTAAAGCAGATTTCAATTGTCTAAATCTGACATTTTTATTCAAGAATAATGCTAAATACAAATGACATCTAAATTCTTCCAGCACATTGGGCTACAGACTTTTTCTGCACCCCTAACTTGAGTACTCTAACTAAAGCATCTTAATTAAGAGGTTAGTAGCTTTAGGCTCCTTTGCAGTCTAGAGAGACAAGGATAGACTTTTCTGGGACAAATTACACTATAAGCAGATGCTACTTTTTTATAGTAGACTTTCTATATAAGTCCATTTTGGAGGCGTTTCAGGTTTACCACCTGCTAGGTCTTACTAAGCAGGTGGATGTGGATGTCACTGTTGCTTGATATGTCTTATTCCAATCTCCAACAGAACTGTTTAGCAATTCTATTGTGGGGAGCTGACCTACAGAGGAGGCAGAAACTTCTATAAAGACAGGATTAAGTGTTAAAGACTTTCTACTGGTTGGCTTAAGTGATTTTAATTCTGCCCTTCCGAGGCATGTAACACTTCCAACAATCTGGAGAGGCCATGACCTTATATTTGGTATTTTCTGGAGGTCAGATGGTGGGACTGGGTTATTCCACCACCTCATTTCTTGATGTCCAATCAAGATGTTGATGTTGCAATCAATATCAGTACTTATATGTCAGGATCAATAGTAAGGAAACTAACCACCAGAAATATTTTTTTTATTTCTCATAAGATTAACATATTTTAGTGAGAGAGTAGAAAACACATGTGATTATTCATGGAAATAGTCTGGTATTCAGTAGAGTAGCACACCAGTCAGTCTATCTTCTCTTTCAGGAAGTGAATGTCCTTGGACAATTTTGTCTTGGACTGTTTATTGTGTTTACTTTTTGAAAAAAAATAGTTTTACATAAATGTTTTCTAGCATTTCACATGAACAGGCATTTCACAGGTAATAACAAAACACTCTTCTTAGGCATATCCTGTTTCCTCAGGAGAGATAAAGTAAAAATAAGGGCCTCTGTAAGACAAGGAAAGCGGTACAGATGTCATTTATATGGACTTCTTTAAAGTCTTTGACATGGTCCCTCACAACATCCTTCTCTCTAAATTGAAGAAAGATAAGTGGACTGTTAGATGGATGAAAAACTGGCTGGATGTCCACATCCAGAGGGCAGTGGTGAATGGCTCAGAGTCCTGATGGACAACAGTGACAAGTAATTCTATGGTTGTATTTCAGTGCTTGAGCTAAATAACTCTTCCACATGTTATGCTCATGTCTCTGTAAAGCAAGCTGGAGAAACTGAGCTTCTTTAAAATGTAATATCAGAGTATTCCTTTCTAAACATTATAGCATCACTCCCAGAAATTAACTTTGAAGTGGTTTATGTGCTGGACACAATCTGCTTGCAGAGGAACATCCATCACATAAATGTAGCAGACAGCTCGGTTTAGTTGTTTGTCAGTTAAAAAGTTCCCTTCAGAAGGATCTGCTGACAATGAAAAGAAATGAAAGTATGACCAGAAATTTGTAAAAAGTCATGGGTATACTGCGTGTTTGGACCTGATTATGATTATTTTGTTGCATAGGGGTTTTCATAATTAATAATGGTATTTAACACTAATTAAGAATCCTTCACACACCTAGAAATTATGATTTCCTCCTGCTGAAGTACATTGGAGAACCTGAAATGACATTATTTCTAGTGCATCTAAACTAAGGGGTATCAAGATATTTTTGGATTCATTTGTATTCAGGTGGATGCAACACTCTCCTCTGTCTGTCTTCCATTTATAACTGCTATTATTAACTCCTCCACTTTTTTCCTAATTCCAAAAGTTATAAAAGAAAAAAAGTAGAGGAAATTCTTTCTTTCTTTCTTTCTTTCTTTCTTTCTTTCTTTCTTTCTTTCTTTCTTTCTTTCTTTCTTTCTTTCTTTCTTTCTTTCTTTCTTTCTTTCTTTCTTTCTTTCTTTCTTTCTTTCTTTCTTTCTTTCTTTCTTTCTTTCTTTCTTTCTTTCTTTCTTTCTTTCTTTCTTTCTTTCTTTCTTTCTTTCTTTCTTTCTTTCTTTCTTTCTTTCTTTCTTTCTTTCTTTCTTTCTTTCTTTCTTTCTTTCTTTCTTTCTTTCTTTCTTTCTTTCTTTCTTTCTTTCTTTCTTTCTTTCTTTCTTTCTTTCTTTCTTTCTTTCTTTCTTTCTTTCTTTCTTTCTTTCTTTCTTTCTTTCTTTCTTTCTTTCTTTCTTTCTTTCTTTCTTTCTTTCTTTCTTTCTTTCTTTCTTTCTTTCTTTCTTTCTTTCTTTCTTTCTTTCTTTCTTTCTTTCTTTCTTTCTTTCTTTCTTTCTTTCTTTCTTTCTTTCTTTCTTTCTTTCTTTCTTTCTTTCTTTCTTTCTTTCTTTCTTTCTTTCTTTCTTTCTTTCTTTCTTTCTTTCTTTCTTTCTTTCTTTCTTTCTTTCTTTCTTTCTTTCTTTCTTTCTTTCTTTCTTTCTTTCTTTCTTTCTTTCTTTCTTTCTTTCTTTCTTTCTTTCTTTCTTTCTTTCTTTCTTTCTTTCTTTCTTTCTTTCTTTCTTTCTTTCTTTCTTTNTCCTTCCTTCCTTCCTTCCTTCCTTCCTTCCTTCCTTTCATTCCTTCCTTCCTTTCATTCCATCCCTGGTTCAAGACCACAATTGCCATGTCCCCACGAGTAGATAGGAGTCACGGTCAGGTGAGAGCAAAAACCAGAGACTATGATACTTCACCGATAGCTGAGCATCTGTGCAAGACACTTAACAAAATTTTACCTGAGAAT
>VXAU01003505.1:320281-333876 GCA_013399695.1 Formicarius rufipectus | reverse complement strand
ACAGGGAAAAGTAACATCATGTCTTTGTTTTGTTTTTCAGGCAGTATTCCATACCTTACCCATTGTAAATGATTTCTGCTTCATTGAATGAGTGGCTGCTTCCTTTGCTTGCACACCTTATTTTTCCAGGGATTTTACAAGGAGTGGTTGTTTTGTGTACCTTTTACACCAACTAGACAATTAAAACCAAGAAACCTCTCATAGACCAAAAACATCACTCTTCAAACAGCTAGCACAATTTAATTAATTTTGAAAGAAAATTCAGTATTTATTTACTTATTTTCAAAAAAAAAAAAAAAGGCAGAAAAAAAAAGGCAAAAAAAAACCCCAAGAAAACAAACAAACAAAAACCCAACAAAAACAAAACAAAAAAAACCCCACAATTTTTGCTGTAGTTGCTGGCTGGTTTTCAAGGAAACTTTGGTTCACAAGTTTTATATTAGACCTAAAGCAGCCACTCATAGAGGTTAACATTGTTTTCACTCCCTGAACACTGTGCTGAGGCTTTGTATAAATTTCCCTTCTCCAAGTGAATGAGCATTAGGCCATCATTAGGATAACTGGTACTGATGAAACAGATTTATGTCAAACAAGATGATATACTTCATGCCCTCTTTGCTTGCAGCTTAACAGGGTTTTTAACACAATTTGAAAAGTAAATTAAAATTATCAAGTTAAATCTGTAAATCCAAAAGCAAGATATAATATGCCAACATTATTAGGTAGCAAATTTCAACAGTCTTCAACCATGTTATACATATTTTTAATTATATTAGCTATATCATTGATTATAATTACAAGGACCTGCTGTTGGAAAGTCTAGAACCTTGCTTTCAAAGATTTTTTTAATCTATCATCAGTTTCTTCCTTCTTAATAAATATTGTTTATGAATTAACAATACAACCTAAAATCTCTGAAAACCTCTAATTTTTTGAGTTATATAATTCCCCTGTATTAAACATTAAAGGTCTAAATTATTGCATATAAATAAAAGAAGAAGGAAAAGAGATTGATCCTAGGTCAAATACTGCAATTCCCACCTGATTCTGGTGGGTTTATTTGAATGCATAAATAAAACAGAACTTGCTGAGAATTGCGCTTCTGTTTTATTAAGAAGTTCAGAAATTATTAAAAAGAAGAGGGAGAAACTAGCAACTTATCAAATAGTTCACTGAATAGATGGTCCTTTAATGTGTTGCCTAATAATAAGGTGAGAAACAAAAATAGTATGACATATTAACCTGTAAATCAATCAGTGTTATTCTGGGGAAAAATAAACCAGAGGTATTTTTTTTTTTTAGAAAACAGATAGAAATCAGTGCCTTAATGTGTTATGAGAAGAATGATTAAATTCTTTTTTTCTTTCATAATGGAATTCATCTATATGCAAGTTATCAGGAACCAACTGGCTTTAATTGCTCCTTTGAACATCTAAGAAAGACAAAACATAGACATAAAAAGCTTCTGATATTTTGCATATTCATAATACCTCAGTGAATCACCAGGAGTGGCAATACTGTTATCAGAATGCTAATGTAGAACCAACAGAGTTGAAGGGCAAAGCAACATAGAAATAAGCCAGACTTTCCCACTTGAATTCACCAGTTAATTCTGAATGGTTCTTGTATTTTTCTTTTTTCATTATTGACACCTCCTTTTTTATCCTCTTTCATTAAAAAATCTAATGACTTAATCTACAACACGTATACAATAACATGTACTTAATTTTATAAGGTTTTTTACATGAACAACAGTCAGTACAAAAGATGTCATTTTTAAAGAGAAAACTAGAGATATTCAATTATTACAGAGTGATGCTTATGTCTTAGGGGTTAGTAGGTATGCATAATAATATCATGCAACATCCCTTTTTATTCAGTCTAGCAAAAAATGCATATTCACAGCAGGAAATCGTCACCATAATTTATCAGACTAGCAGGTATCTCTGTTTTCAAAATGTTGCCTTCAAAGGGTGTATATCTAAAACTCTTCTCAGAATCAATTTCTACTCTACCATAAAATTAATTGGCCTTTTAGCTTTACTGAATATATTTCAGAATTTAATATGAGTAAGATAAAAAATATACTTGATCTATAAGAGATCAACATTTTTACACAAAGATGAGGGCGGCGGGAAAGCCAACCTCCAAAACCAACTCTTTCAAAAATGTGACATTTACTTTTCTTTATCTATAACTGTGGCTGTCATTTCAGGGATGCTCATGAGGGACACACATGTAAATTCAGGGTTATACTGTTTACAAACAGATAACTCATTCCCTCAGATAACTTTGAAAAGTACTAAGACTTATTTAGAAGAATTCTCTGGAAAGATATCAAGTATCTCAGAAGAATATATGTGATGAGTGATGTCAATGTTATGCTGGGCACTAATTGTGTCATCGTAACACAGAAAGCAGCTATTGCAGCTCCTGTACAAGCATGAGGACCCCAGCAAGCACCAGTCTTAAACAAAAATAACATCTAATACAAAACTCAGTCTGGAAAGCTGTTAACTGAGAAGGGTTGTGTAGATGAGCAGGCACTAAGAGCTGTGTAGTTCAATGGAGAAGAGTTTCAGTGAGTGTGTAAGGTCTCATTAGCTAGCTGTGGAGCACAAACCTCTTCAGAACACACCGAAAAGTCCTATGGGGTTGTTGGCCAAGCTTTTGCAAGTCCAGGTTCTTCACATCCTCCTTTCCAGAGTTGCATCATAAAATTTAATAACCAGCACTCACATGACAGAAAATTGTGGAATGCTTTACTCAGGCTAGTTACTAAAGTGATTAACATGATTCTTTGAGGTGCTGAGAGTCTCCCTGGAAATTTAATCAACACTGTTGCCAAGCAGAATTAAATTAATTTGTTCTGGTGTTTTGTGTCCTGAGGCTCAGTTATCTCAATCTGCTCCTGTTGCCCATCTCACAGCTAATCATAAGTGGACTGGTCTCTACTTATGCTTCTTTCTGGGACTTAGAGGAAATTCTGTTCATCCTTTCTAAGTATCTGCCCACCAGGAGTGAAATTATCAGAGTAGTTTGTATGAGTAAGGTTTAATGTCTGGAAGAGTTTAAGAAGTGCCCCACTAGGCTGGATCAACAGGAAGCCCTGTATTCTCAATGCCTCTGGCAATGGCAAAAGGAGAAGATGGGTAGGAAAGACATCCTGCCTGTTCTGGGTTTGTCTGCAGTCCATTTCTCATTGCATTCCCTAGTGTCAAGAGTAATTTCAGAGGTTTTAGGGTAGATTCCTGCCTATTCCCTTCAGTGTCTGTTTATTGCCTTGTCTTTCAGTGAGTTTATTTAATCCCCTTCTCAACTGGTGATGCTTGCCTTTGAAGCAGCCTACAGCACCATGTAACAGAGATTCACTACATACTATGAAATGTTTTCCTTTACGTGTCTGAACCTGAATTTCCACCAGTTTCAGTGAGCACATTCAGTTCAAGTATTGTGAGAGCTGGTGAATGAACAATCCAGCATAAGCTTGTAAACTTCCATTATATTGCTTCTTGGTTTTCTCCTGTATAAGATCCCATCCCTGCGAATCACTTTATAAGTCACTAGGTGACTTTATAAGGCAATTGTTCTATCCATGCAACATTTTACTTAATATTTTTTGTACTCTATTTGGTTTAGATTTGCAACTTCACTGCAAACAGTAGTTTTATCACAGTATAGTTTTTTATAAACTAAGATACTTCTTGGGAACCCCCAATTATATTTTGAGATTTGTTTATCTTTATGCATTTGCAAATTCCAAAGTACATTTACTGTTTCTGCTACTCAGAGTTATTTCAGTTTTCTCTTGAAGAAAATGTCAGCTTGGGACAAATCAAATTTGCCTGTGACTGTGCAACTGTGCAAGTTTTGGAAGTGAACTTACTCCCCAGCCTTTTTCATGCACTAGAAAGGTACAATCCATTCTGTGTGGGATTCACTGCAGCTAACTTTAGGCATCTATAGTTTTAGTCGTCTAGATCTGAATTAGTCACTTTGGATTCTCTTTATAGTTACCAGAGAGAAAAGGCCCTTTTAGAACATGATTCATCTGACCTATTTAGATATCTACTTAAGAATAAGATGAATCATGACCTGTTACTTTTTACCCACCCCTTGACTATGAAGGGAATTAAAATATTGACTTCTACAAGTAAACTTCATTGCACATATTCTTCTCTATGTTATTTTGACACAATTTTTTCAACAAAAAGTTAGCCTGGGTATCCTGGGATGACTCAATTGTCATAGCAAATTTTCAGCTGAATTCCTGTTAAACCATAAGCCACTGCTACAACTGCTGTGGCATGTATGATGCGTTCAAGGACTTTCATACCCTTCTTAAAAGTTGGGCCTCAGAGCTGCAAGGTGAGACTGCACCAACACTGAACACAGCAGGATAGTCACCTTTTTTGATGGGCTGTCTGATTCACCCCAGGCTGTGTTTTTCCCTCCAGGCTTCTGGGTCACACTTCTGAGTCCTACTGAACCTGCTACCAACACACCCAGATCCATTTCTGCAAGGCCAGAAACTACCAATTTATATATGTGTACAACATTCAGGAATCCCAGATCGCAAAGAATGGAGAAAAATCTGGAGCAAGCAGAATTTTCTTCATGATCCAGGTTAGAGTATACTTAAGGAAATTGAACATATGCAAGTTCATGGCCTTGATCTACTGAACAGAGATAAGGAAGGTGGCAGATGTCATTGTGAGTCTGCTCTCAATTATCTTGGTTAATGACAGCAACTGGGAGAAGTCCCTGAAGAAGTCCCACACCTGAGAAAGAATAACCCCAGATACCTTTATATGCTGGGAACCACCCGACTGAAAAACTGTTTGGAGGGAAAGGACTTGGCAGATCTCAAGTTGAACACGATCCAGAAATGTGTTCTTGAGGGCTAATGGTACCATGGACTGCATCAGACAAAGGATTATTAGCAAGCTGAAGAAGGTGATCTTTCCCTTCTTCTAATGAGCCCACACCTAGTATACTGTGTCTCATTCTGGGCTTCTCAGAACAAGAGGGACATAGACATACTGGAGCCAGACCAACAAAGGACCACAAAGATAAAGAAGGAACTAGAGCAAATCTGCTGTGAGGAAAGAGCTGGGACTGATCAGCCCAGAGAATAGAAGGCTCAGAGCGCATCTTGTCAATATTTACAAGTACCTGGAAAGAGGGTATAAAGAGAATGGGGATAGGATCTTAGTAGCGCCTAGTGACAGGACAAGAGGAAATGGATGCAAAATGACACACAGGAGGTTCCTTCTGAACATCTGGAACTGCTTTCTGACTGTGAAAGTGACTGAGCACTGGAAAAGGGTACCCAATGTGGTTGTGAAGTCTCAGTCAAGGGTCATTTGAAGGTTATCCTGAATAAATGTCTTCAGGCAGCCCTGCTTGAGCAAGCAGAATTAGATCAGATGACCTCCAGAGGCGCCTTCAAACCTCAACATTTCTGTAATTTTGTGACTCTATGAACTAGAAACAGAAGTAAAGTTGTTGGTTTGTGGTGGGATTTTTGGTTTGTTTGGTTGTGGGTTTTTTGTTTGTTTTTGTTTTGTTTGTTTTGTTGTGTTTTGTTTTGTTTTTTGTTTGTTTGTTTGTTTGTTTTTTCAGACTCAGGATCAGTCAATATCACACTGTGATGAGTTTTAAAAAGAACTTTCAGAGCTAGTGGTGATACTGTAATCTGTTAGTACTGATGCCTACAAAGTGGTGCACTGCAGCAAAATTCTTGTATCTTTTTTCCAAACACCAGATTATTTCTTCAGTCTTGTTATTTGGTCTTAACCTGTCAAGTACATCATGTTCTTTTTGTATACAGCAGAACAGGTTCTGAAAAATATTTCTATTCAAGGCATTATAGACTCTTCACTCTGGCAAGACAACCTAAGCAATGCCCATCCTTAACACACTTCAATATGCTATGCCTTCACCTATAAAATTCTGTTGGTTATCAAACATTAAATCTCAAATTCTTGATAATTTTCAGGATTTAAATTTTTTCACTATCTCATCCACAGTAGATCTCTTAGGGCCATACCTTGAAATCAGTCAGAAGCCTTTGTGGCTCTTTGTCTTTCTGTAATATGTATGTTTTAAAAATATTCTCCATAATTTTGTATTGGATGCTGTACTTCACATTTCTGTAGAGGGAATTTCATGGTTAGCTTCCCCTGCCTGACTTAGCTGAAAGCTGTTTATAAAACGTCAGTAACTTCAGAGCCAGCGATTGTCAGATCAAACCTTATTTCTAACTACCTTCTCCTTTACTTTCACGTGTTACTTGGAGTTACTGCATAAAGAACTATTTAAATCTTCTGTACTTGTCTTCACATTTACAGAATTATAGAGCTAGTGAGACTTGCACTCTTCTTTTTTTCAGAATATCTTGGTAGTTTGGTTTATTTCTAGTTATTATTATTAAGAAATTAGTCAGAAGTGTCATTCCAAAAATTTCTACCTGAAGGCTCATATTCTTGGGATAGCCTTCAGTCCAGCGATGTGATCCATAGACTCCCTGGTAAATTATTCCCCCTTTATCTTTGTGTTACCTTTAGCAATCAATTATATTTGCTCTCCTTTCTTGGCTACTTTCTGTCTTTTCTGCTTATTGCTTCTTCAGGGAAAAAGGCTGCAGAATCTATCTCTAAATTTATACTGAGGATTCCTCTCCCACTCTCTTTCATTAAAATCAGTGATCTGAACAGAGTTGCTGTTTACTAACTAGTGCCCTAATTTACTTTTTCCCCTTTTTCTCTCTTAAGATTTTCTCCTTTCATTAATTACTGTATCTTTAAAAGTTGTTTTTCTATTATGTTAAGGTGTATTTTTTTCTTATTCAGTAATGAACTAAAAGATCTTTCACTATTTTCACCTTTCCCATAAAGAGGGACATTTTTAAAATGATATATAGAACTTATCACATCCTTCTGCATATCAAAATTCTTAAATGCAAAAGAAATAAAAAATGTAACTTATTTCATATTTTAAGACAATTAAAATTTAATCTCCAAACTACTTTAATATTTCAATGTCAGTAATTAAGAACAACAACAATAATGTGAGATTGCAACTGCTACAGTCTTTTCTGTAATATATTGTTCCTTACCTATTATTTTGATAATCTGCCTGAAAATTACCATGAAACACAGCCAGATTTAAGATCTATGGAACTAAATTCTTTTCCCTACCTTCATGGGAGCTGTGTCACTTATTAAGTAGAATTAATGGGCACTAATTTGTTCACACTCCCTTTGGAATGTCTGTACAAATTAAGTGCAAACAAAGACACAAACTGCCCCTCATCAAAGATACTAAATATATCTATGTGTTAGCATACTCGTAGGTAGGAATATCAGAGTTCTAAATTATGAAACATTGTTCCTCAGTAAATTATATTGCATTTCACTGAACTGTCATTGCTAGGCATATTCAAATCACTGGTAACATTTCCCCTTTGCCTTCTATCATGCTTCAATGAAATATGACACTCCGTGCTTTCCTCAGAAATTTCTGCAGGTTTATACTTATGCCAATATTTACAGACATTCTAACATGGATCAGTTTAAGGCAGTGCAATGAAACACAATGGGGTTAGTCAGAAATTAACATTTTCAGTGAAACATTTCTTAATGAAAATAAGATTTAACTTGGATTGCATTGAGGTATCATCTCTTGCAGCCAACAGTGGTCTCCTCCAGTACTTTGAGCAGACTTTGAAGGACTAAACAGTGTTTTATTTAGCATCTCATGCTTGCCAGTCTGACAGGGCACTCAGTTATAAATAAATAGAATTAATTCTGGTGGGGAACACCTGTCACCACCAATCGGAAGATATCAGGAAAGTATGAGCTGAACAGCAGCTCTGCTCACTTCACCAGGTTGTCTAGCACTTCAGCAGCTTTCACTGCTCAAAATCTGCTAACAGTCAAAGGAATCTCAGCAAAGACATGAGATCCACCAACAGTTGTGCTATCTGTGCTGCTTGGTTCCTGTAATCTTATTGGAAACCCACTTTATTAAAACCAGATTTAATTGGGCTCTTTTAATTTGCAGAAAGAGCTCTTCACTAGTAACCTCCCGTAAAAAGATAACATTATTATATGGTAGGAATTTGGGGAGCAGTTTGGTTACCTCTGCAGACTCCCTGGTTTGATGAATGTCCCTTCTTCTACAAGGTTGTGACTACAGCATTTTACTGCAGTAATTTTTACCCAGAATTACTTATACAATTAAGAATTGCTCTGAAACATGGTACATGATGAGATTACATCTGGGTAAAAGCTGTTTGATTCTTGTACCACTAAAGTCAGAATATTTTAATAATATTTGTTTAACAGTTACAAAAATATTTCCACATATTTGCAGTTCAAAATAAATGATTAGGAAGAGATTTTTGTCTGTGTTGCACCTCTATTTCAATGATGCACCCTGTGACCAGTCCTGTCAGTTTTTCCTCTGCCATCTGAAAAATAAAACCAGTAAGATATTTTTGTTTCCTTGATCCTATTAACTAGTATTACATGGCATAACTTTGTCAATCCAAAGGCATTGTTCATATTTAGAGGAAATTAACTTATTCTTTCATCAGGTTAGTTGGATTCTACTCTCAGAGGAGCCAGGTAATATCTTCTGAGATCCTCCCCATGTGTCAATGATATCTGTGAAAGTTAAAAAAGCTATGTTGGTGTGTCATCACTTATGCTTTAGATATTACTACAGAGAAATGGAACTTATTAACAATATATTTTTAATCCTACGTGTCAGTTCTGTGTGTCAATAATGCTCTCTGATGTTCATGTTGATAAGATTTTCAGGTTTGGTAGAACATCTAGCTGAAAAGAGCACTCTTTTGATTTTCAGTTATTAGCAATATGAAAGTACTGCCATGATTCCCTTAAATAGCAGCTGAAGTTCTGGGACTTTGCCTTCAGAATAGATTTTTTCCCTTTCTTTTCATTGTAACCATATTAAAACACAGAATATCAGAAGAATGCAGGGGATATAGGGCAAGATCTACATCTACCACCAATAAATGTAAGTTGCCACCAGCTTGCACACACCTAGAATCATAGAATCATTAAGGTTAGAAAAGATTTCTAAAGTCATCGAGTCTAACCATTAACCTAACACTACCAGGTCCACCACTAAACCAAGTCCCTAACCACCACATCTACACTGTTTTTGAACACTTCCAAGAATTCCACCACTTCCCTGGACAGCCTGTTCCAATGCTTGACCACAGGGAAGAAATTTTTTCCTAATATCCAATCTAAACCTCTCCTGGCACAACTTGAAGCCATTTTGTCTTGCCTTACTACCTTGACATAGAAGGAGATCAAGATGGTCAAGCAGGACCTGCCTTTTATAAACCCATGCTGGTTGGGCATGGTACTCTGGTTGTCCTGCATGCGGTATGTGACTACTTTCAAGGCGATCTGCTCCATGTTCTTCCATGGAAGCAAAGTCAGGCTGACAGGCCTATAGTTCAACCATATCCTCCCTCCTACCCTTCTTGTACATGGGTGTCATACGTTCTGAGCTTCAGTCTTCTGGAACCTCCCTACTGAACCAGGACTGCTGGAGAAGTGAGAGTGGCTTGGCAATCTCTTCTGCCAGCTCTATCCATACACTTGGATGGATTCCATCTGGTGCCACAAATGTATATCTTTAAATGGAGAAGCAAATTACTGTTTCCTCCTGGATTATAGGGACTTAATTCTGCTCCTTGTCCTGTCTTCCAGCGCAGGGAGTTGAATACTCTGAGGATAACTGGTCTGGCTATCAAAGACTGAGGCAAAGAAGGCACTAAGTACCTCAGCCTTTCCTCATCTTATGTGGCAATGTTTCCCACAACAATCAATAAACAATGGAGATTCTTCTTGGCCCTCTTTTTATTGCTAACATATTTGTAAAAACATTTTTTTTGTTATCTCTTGCAGAAAGGGCCAAATTAAGTTCTAGCCAGGCTTTCTGACTTTCTCATTGCATAACTTAATGACGTCCTTATAGTCATCCTGAGTTACCTGACCCTTCTTCTAAAGCTCATAAATTCTTCTTTTTTTCCACCTGGAGTTGCAGTGCAAGAAGATCTCCCTGTTCAGCCGAGAGGGTCTTCTTCTGCTACTCATCTTTTGGCACCTAGGGACGTTCTGCTCCTGTGCCTTGAAGACTTCCCTCTTGAAGAATATCCAGTCTTCCTGGACTCCTCTCTCCCTCATGACTATCTCACAAGGGACTCTCTCTGAGTCAGTGTCCTCAGTAGGCTGAAATCTGCCTTCCAGAAGTCTGGAGTAGTGGTTGTGCTGATGCCTTTCCTTATTTCTCCAAGAATGAAAAACTCTATAATTTTGTGATCATTTTCCCAAGATCATTTCCAAACATCCATCACCCACCAGTTCTTCTCTGCTTATAAACAGCAGGTCTAATGGGGCATCTCCACTGTTTGGTTTTCTCACAACCTGTGTCAGGAGGTTATCTTACACACACTCCGGAAACCTCTTAGACTATTTTCTCTCTGTGATGTTATATTACTCTAGTCATCTGCTAAGTGGAAGTCCTCCATGAGAGCAAAAGATAGTGATCATGAGACTTCTCTCAGCAGCTTGTTGAATGTTTCATTTGCTAAACTCTAGTGCAGGATGTGGGCACTTTTTCTTACCTGAACTGCAGCAAGCAGAAGCAAGAAGCCTGAGATAGGATTTCCATATCCCATATCCTAGTCCTGAGATGAGTGCCTATTTTCTAATGATTTATTTTTCATACTTCCATGTTGAAACTATGAACCCTTCTACTTTCCTTTCATTTTTTACCTAAGAGTGGAGATCAAAGAGCCACAGATTACTTTCAAGACTATCACAGACAGAAAATGAAGGAGGATTTTATTCTGGTTTTCACAGCTCTTCTGGTTCTCCTACAGCCATACAGTTAGTACCATGTGCACTTTTCTATTTTAATTGCATATCAGTGAGAGCTTACTTCGCAAATTTCTGCTTCCTAATGTCCCCTCTACCAACCCACTCCTGAATTTCCATGCTGAAATTCCATACTGACTTCAGATCCCTTAAAAAGCCTCATGCTTACATGTAAGTGCATCTGGGAGAACGGTCTGTTGGGATTTTCATCTCTTAGCTCATTGTGACAGGATACTTCTGTTTGAATTACACCTCCTCCAGGCTAATAAATTTTGATTGCTCTGCATTGTTAGCCATCTGCTCCCCTCCCCTGGGATCCCAGTCCAAGATAGAAGTTGAAAGACAACAAATTGAACCCCGCAACAGACATAGCACAGTGTAGTTTGTACGCAAAATTAGTAAGCAGACAAGAAGCTGATGCATCACATTTGACAGAGACATTCATGGACATGCACTGGCTTTTCCCAAGGTTTGCTGACTTATTATGAGTAACACAGTAGCTAAAATTAAAGTTTTCTAGCACTTCTCATTGTAATACACTGCTTTCAGGTTTCTATGTATTTACCAAAGTTTAAATAATGGAAAAAAGGCAAGGAATGAACCTTAAAAATCAGAAGAAAGACACATCTGGTAACATGAACCATAAAAGGAAACACTCATATAAAATGCCAGCAGCCTTGAAGATCTATATTCCACCGCTGTCAGCAAATAAATTGTTCTGAGGGCCAAAATAAATACATAAATAGCACTGTGACCAGCTGCCAACTGGATTTAAGTCCATTCACCACCACTTGCTGGGCCCACCCATCCAGTCATTTTTTTACCCAGCAAACAGTGCACCTGCCACAACCAGCCAGTTTCTCCAGGAGAATGCTGTGGGAAATGGTGTCAAAGTCTTAAATGAAGTCCAAGCAGACACATGCACTGGCTTTCTCTCATCCACTAAGTGGGGCACTTTGTCATAGAAGGACACCAGGCTGGTCAAGCAGGACCTGGCTTTTGTAAACTCATGCTGACTGTACCTGAACCCCTTGCTGTCCTTGTGTGTGCCATGTGGTAATTAAAAATCATTTATTTACCAAATGAGGTATAGCCCTTCGGAGAACATATGATGTTTCAAGTGTACCTGTTATATATTTCCTCATAAATTAGACATTTGTATTAATTTAATTTGTTAGATGTTTTTCATGATTGTCAAAAGTTTTAGCATACTCTCTTGTTTGAAGGAATAATGATAATTTCAAAAGAATTAAAGTACTGTTATATGGAGTTTATTGCTTAGTAACTGTTTTTTTCTTAGATTATTCTACATAAAATGAAAGAGTTAAATAAGGGAGAAAAGAGATGATATAATATTAGAACCACTGTGTGGTTTGCCGTATTTTCTGAAACCTTTTCCATTTGTAATGTAGCTCTAAAGAACTATGTAGCTTATTAGTGACTGCATAGTTTACCAGTGTAAACTATACTGTGTAGTTTGTCACTTTTTGTTAAGAGTTTCAACAGGCAGGAATTTTAACAAGATAGAAAGTTCCTCTCTCTGTGAAACAGGACTGACAGAAAAAATAACAAACTGAACAAAGCTGGTCCTAGGTAGTGACACTGTTCCAGAAGATGTGATTCTGGGCCAAAAGAGAGGGTCAAGAAAAGGACAAACTGAGGAAGACAATGGAAACGACCACCAGGGTCCTTCGTGACCACCAGCAGGACCTCTGACTCAAATTTGAGAGGTGTGTGGAGGATGGAATGGTGGGTGAAACAGTTTTGGAAGAAGGAGGGACAAGATGAGGCAATATCTGAATCTGAAATTAACTAACTGAATAAAGCTATGGAGTTTTTTGTGACTCAACATGCGCAATTTGGAATACCTTTCCTGTGCATCCAGGCTGTTGTAATAAAGAATGCTTTGCTTTCTTATACTCAAAAAAAGTCTTAGAGTTCTTTTCCCAGATTTTCTGTCATCCATACATCAAAATCTCTGATATCTGACACCAAATTTTTAAAATATGAATTAGTGAAAAATAAAATCTTTGAAAGAGGGATGAAAAATTTTCAAATTAATGTATGTTATTCCAAAATTGTTTTGAGTCGAACACAGTATATTAACTTCTTTTTGTGTTTTCAATCACTTCAACTGAAAGACTTAAAAAGAAAGCAAGAAAATAGTGAAAGGCTAATTAAGTGGTTGCCAGAGGTGATATTTGCCTGCTTACATTTGATCTATATTCGTTAATCCAAAAGGCAGGTACTGCCCCTGTTCAAAATTATACACATTTAATTACACTACAAACACAGCAGATTTCACTCCACTTCTATGTAACATACTCAAAGAGTGGGAAAGGAGATTTTCTGTTCCTATGAGTTATATTGAACTTTGATCTATGACCCTAATTGAAAGTGTTATTAACACTCCCAAAATGACTTTTCTGTGCCTCAAGCATCCGGAAGAGCTTTAGCACATTTAAGTCTGGCATAATAGATAAAAGTAATGGTATTTCTCCTGCGGTCAGTATATGGTACAGCCATAAGACAAAGTAGCGTCAAAAAATGGTCAATACTAAAAAAAAAAAATTTAAACAAAATGGAAGAAGTTGAAACTCTGATCTGATCATTGACTCTTTAAATGTGAATTTCCATGTCCCATTCACATTCACTTTCCCAGTTAAAAAA
>VXAU01003505.1:296782-320245 GCA_013399695.1 Formicarius rufipectus | reverse complement strand
AAAAAAAAAAAAATTTAAGACATTTCAGTATCTTTATAGAGCATCGTTAGAATACTGGGTGTTATACTAGGCTCCTATTCCAGACATAGAGTGATTTTGAATAAAGTATTATGCTGTATACAAAAATTTACAAATACACCATGAAAAAGTAATGAAGTAATGTGAATTTTTGTACATCTGCAGGAAGAACATTCAATCGAGGCTGTAAAATGGTATGATAGAAAGCTCCAGGTGTAACAACAAAACTGAGCTATACTTCAAACCGTGAACTTCTGCTGAGGTTTAAAAAATATAGATTAAATTTCATTTAAAGCTAGGAAAACATATGGGCAGTGGTGGCCCAAGGATGGGTGAATCTTCTTTATACTCTACAGCTGAAACAGAGGAGTTGGTCCCAGGATAGATGGCTACACTGACTATGTCCTGTGAAGAGATCAGTGCCCTCATGTCCATTAAAAAAGAAGTTTAGGCAATCAGAGTTCTGCTGGAGACAGACCCCAAGTGACTGTTTCCACTCAGTGTTTCAGACAAAAAAATGAGATGGGGTCATGAGAGTATTCCCTTCTTGCACTGACCTGTGGAACTGCAACAGCGGTAGATGGCCTTTTACAAAGCAAAAATTGCATTCTTTTTTTTGCTCTCTCTTCTCAGGAAGTGTCATGAAAAGAAAAAGCACCAGCAACTTCATAAAGTGTCCAAGGGAAGTTTGCTGATGCCCTTTACTTTCTCATGAAAATCTTCTCATATATTGTTTGTAGATGACAGCTGAAAAGCTTGGGACAGAATGACTGATACAGAGCTGCTATAAAAGCTCTGGCTGCATCAGCAAGAAAGCTTCATTAACACAGGAGAAGTCGAACTTTTCCACATAACATTTTTGTAGATACTACCATAAATTAATCTGATTTAAAATAATTTGGCAATTTTTCATCATATATTTTACTCACGTTATTCTAGAGAGAGTAGAGACAGTGCCTGCACTGTAATGAGAAAGCATAGTATGTTTGATATTGTGTTTGTCTACACTGATATTTTTGTCACATGTTACTGATTATCTGCATTTCTAAAATGGTTGCTTTATTTGAGAAACATTTTATGCTTATCTTTACTATTAATATCCTGTGTTTCTTTACATGATATTCTGATTATCTGTTATATTCTGTTTTGACAACATGTGACTTTGAAACTTAGACTGCCCTTAGACTGATGTCTGAATAGTCTATATTGCAATACTTGTAAGATCTATACCATTTGCATTTAAGTTTGAAATTTTATGTTCAATTTTACTAAACCAAAGGTTCTATTAATGTTTAAAGTCTCAAAGAATTAGACAACTGAAACAGTTCCACAATATCCACAGAGTTATCTCAAATTTTTTCAAAGAAAATTCTGCCATCATTTTATATTACTCACCTGTATTCAGAAATGCTGTGTCAAAGTAAGATCTACTGATATAAGTCAACCTACTCAAAAATGATGCTCTTTAATAACAGTAAATACAGGCTCAGAAATTGTTTGTATATTGACCAAACAATTCATATAGGAATTGAGAAATATCTGCATAATTATCACATATCTTTCAAAAACAGGAGTCCAATTAATGCAAAATGTTAGTCAAAGCATCCAGGTTTAGATAAAAGCTTTGCCAAAGACATTAAGAGGATGTCCATTGGAGCATGCTGAACAGTCAGTAGCTGGTGGCAAGTTCCATCACAACTTGTCCAAAATCAGCCGACAAATATTCACATAGAGAATTTGAAAATCTTGGGGAAAAGGTCTTGAAAAGCATTATGTGATAGCACCATGTAATAGTTTGGGTTGGAAGGAAGCTTTAAAGATCATTTAGTCCAACCTGCCCCCACCCCCTCAATGGTCAAGGACAGCTTTCCCTGAATCAGGTTGCTCAAGGTTTGTCTAACCTAACTTTGAACACTTCCAGGGGTGGGACATCCATAACTTCTCTGGGCAACCTGTTCCAGTATCTTACCACTCTCATCATAAACAATTTCCTTATATCCAATCTAGTCTACCCTAACTCTCTCAGCCTAAGAGGAGATGGAATTCATACATCCAATCATCTTCATGGCCCTTCTTTGGACTTGCTTGAACAGGTCAATGTCCTTCTTGTGCTGAGGACCCCAGAGCTGGATGCAGTTCTCAAGGTGGGGTTTCACCAGAGCAGAGCAGAGGGGCTGATTCACTTCTCTCAACCTGCTGGTCACCCTGTGTGGAATGCAGCCCAGGATTTGACTGGATCTGCCAGCTCATGTCCACCCTCTCATCTACCAACAGCCCCAAATCCTTTTTGACAGGGCTGCTCTCAATCTGTTCATGTCCCAGTGTATCTTTAGAAACAGTTTTTCTATTTAATGCCTCTTTGTCACTATCATACTGATTTCTGTCTATGCTGAAAAAAAGTACAAGTGTCTGTATAATAAAGATATTTCACACCTGGAGGAGTTGAGTAATTTTTGACTTTCAATTGTATTACCTACGTCCATAGGGTTTTGGAAGGCCACTGTCTTTTGAGTCAGGAAAATATATTTAGTATGTACCAACAAAATAAGTAAAGTGTACTGAGAATTGCTACATCATTTAGAGTCTTTCACATTTTTCAAGGCACATTCTCTGACCTTCGATGGCAGACTCAGAGTTCTACTCCAATACCTTTTTTCTGGAGTTAGTGTTTACTGAGAATGAACTCAGTTTCTCTATTTCTTGCCTACAGTTCTTTTTCAGTTAGAGAAGAAGAAACTCTGCAATTCCATATTGTTGAATTTTGCTTGTTTTCTATTTATGTTTTTAAACTGTGATAGTGCCAAAACAATTATAAGCAAAAAGCAGAAGTTAGACCTTCACTGAAAAATACCTTTGCTCTTGTGAATATCGATTTTACTTTGCCAAAGGGATTCTACAAATTATACTTCTCAATAGTGAAATTGTCTTTTTCATGGCTTTAATATTTTTTGTCTGACATTCATATTTAAAGAAATTAGTGATAGTTATGACATGAAGCTAACTAAGCTAAAATAATGAAGCCATTTTTGTGTAGCCTTCTCTTTTTCATCCTGTGGTGTCATTGACAGTTTTCTTCTTACAATTCTAGTATCAGATAGTGATTTCTGATTCTTTATAACACAAATATAAAAGGAGAATGCCAGTTCCTTTCACCTTTGATGTACAGATTTCTACTCATGCAAGAAAGGTAGAATTTCAGATCTGAAATGTACCACACAAAGTTTCATACAGGTTTTGAGTTTCAAAGAGGTTTTCAAAGATCTGCAGAGCTATTAATTTATAAGTATCCCTTACATAAGAGTTCAGCACAAATATATGAAATAAAAATAGAGTACTCCCTAAATTACATAGTTTTTCAAAATTTACTGTATCTTTTACCAATTAAACTCCTTATCGGCTCCATGAGTAACAACATAAGTACCTCTGTGAATAATGCCTTCTGTTCTTTCATATGTCTATAATTCTTATAGTAACTAGGAGGTTAATGAGTGCAAAAGAGAACATATCTCTTTCTCTGTCTAAAGCAATAGTACTATTTTCACTTTTAAGTTTGATATTGAAGACTGATACAGAGAATGTGTTTATAGGAAACATAAAGGAACAATACATGAACAGCAGAAATTCAAAATTCTATACTTTGCCCTCTACCCTTTCACTGAGAAATGAGAACTGAAATAATGGAATAGACTGTTAGAGATACTAATGAGTCTTTTATGTTACTTATAGCAATAAAAATAAAGAGAACATTTTATTTCAATCAGCTTCCCCAGTTTTAATAAGCTCAGATTTCACCTGTTTATTAAGGCTCTACTTATTCAAAGAATCACAGAATCATTACACTTCCAGGGATGGTAAAATTATCACTTCCCTGGGCAGCATATTTCATGGTCTGTCCACCCTTTCAGTGAAGAAGTATTTCCTAATATCCAGTATAAATCTTTCCTGTCACTTGTTACCTGGAAGAAGAGCATTTCTACACCTTTCTACAACCTGCTTTCATGTAGGTATATAGAGAGATAAGGTCTCCTCTCAGCCTCCTTTTCTACAGGCTAAACAACTCCATCTTCCTCAGCCACTCCTCATAGAACTTCCCCTTTAGACCCTCCACCAACTCTGCTGTGTTTTTCTGGATATCTTCCAGCACCTCTTTATCTTTCTTGTAGAGAGGAGCCCAAAACTGAACATAGGATTCAAGGTGTGGCCTCACCAGTGCTGAGTACAAGAAATCAAGTTTTGATGTTGATCAAATGCAAAGATAAGGTTTGATCAGCAGTGATTTGGTAGATTTAAACATATAATTCAAGGTGAACATACAACAAAAACTTGAGAATTGCAGCATATGCAATCTGTACTTTTGGTTTCCATTTTGATGTTCACTAATTTGTATGCATTTTCTGAAAGCAAATTCCTCAGAATATGATACAAATGTTTATTTGAACAAGTGATATCCTGTTTTGCTCAACACAAGAACAGACAAAGCAGCCTCCAAAATAGCCAGTATCAAGAAAAAGCAAAATTGAGTAATAATGCTTGTTTATGACAAATACTTTTCTAAGAGATATCATTGCAGGTTGTTATGCTAAAATACTTAGAATAACACCACTGACACTACTACTCAACATCAAGAGTTCAGTCAGCTGATAATGGAATTCCTTTCATCTGATTAACATTTAGAGATATATCTTCCCACTTATGTTTACAAATAATTCCCTTTTTACTCACTGACAGGGAAGTAAGCCATTAAACAGTCAAACAGTCTGCTGAAGAACGCATGGGAAGCTGCAGGTGGAGGAGGTAACAGGACCATGAACTGAATGACTGGATGTCCAGGCTGTAGCAATTAATTGTGTCTTATTGGACACATTTTTTTACAAAAATCCTTGAATGTCTGTGCCCAAATTATGCACAGTTTAATATTATATAAGTTCTCAGAGCTATTTACTCCAATTGTAGAGAAGAATTCTTAATGTCTTAATCACAGGGCCCCCTGAGCTAATATAAAACAACTATTAATTGCCTGCCATGTTAAATAACAAGGTTTTGAAGCTTTCTTCAAGCTGCAATAAAACAAAACCAAAACCCCCTCGCCCTCCAAAAAAAAAAAAAAAAAAAAGAAAAAAGAGGGAAAAAAAGAATGCTGTGTGCTTTTCATGGTAGAACGATTTAGTACACACAAACCAGCATTATTTTTATCAAAGAAAATGCAAGTTTTTACAATTCTGGTTTTATCCAAAAAGTAGTTTGACATTGTTGGTTGGGATTCAAACCTTAGATAACAGAGCACAAACCATAAACTGATAAAATTAATAAGTATGGGGAAAGCAAGCTCCATGATTGTCATGACAAAAGGAGTGAATAAGAAATTGTCTTCTTGGTCTATAAATTTTAAGAATCCCCTTAAGGTTAGTAATGAAAAATGTACTTTCTTAACTAAACCTGGTGTAAAATTGGTTTTGTTCTCAAGTTTCAGAACCTGTCCTTCCATGAGATTTCCTGCAAGGTGTGTATGCTCTTTCAATAGAGGACTCACAGGGAGCAGGAAATGAGCAATTACAATTATTTGGCATCCATGTGAATTTTGTTGTTCCATTATACTCTACTCCCTCCCCCTACTCTATATCATAAAGTGGTAGCATCCTCAAGAAACAGTTGACTTGAAAACCCATTTATATATCCTTGGAATCTGATATAACTTTAATGATTCCCAGATCTATTGGTAATAATTTTAAAACACTTTTCAAGTTTCACATGTAATTAAGAAAAACAAAAAAGAGATAAGCTTATTAGCAGAAATTTTCATTAAGTACACAGCACACAAGTTTTCCTTTTTTTTTTTTTTTTTTTTTTAAGAAAAAGTTTATAGACCACAGTAGTGGAGATATTCCCAAAAGCAAAAAACTTCTCTGATATTCAAGGAATCATGTCCTATCATCTTCAAACTTGGATATAATGTTTCCTTAGGACAGAAAACATGTGCAATCATTAGAAAATAAAAATCACTATGTGAGTGAAAAAGATAAAATACTATTCATTGAGTTTTTGGGCTTCAGGGGTTACAAATCTTTATAGCTACTTCTTTTAAACAAGGAAGGCCATTGCTGAAAGTGTAAGTTAGAAATGAACACAAAACTAAACTAAAGAGCCTACATCCACTCTCCCAAAACCCCCCAAACAAAACACCAGATTAATTATTTTATTTTTTATAAGTCTGTAGATTTCTTACTTTGGTGGTTCAAGGCATTTACCTGTTTAGAAATCAATTTACAAACAGTAGAACAGCTCCAACGAGATTTTCTTGTGGTTCATCTTTCTGATTTGTTGGAATCCAGCAAACTTTTAATTGGAAAGCTCCCACTTGGAAGCATCTCCCAGTGCAATACTTGAGATGCTTGCTCAAGCAACCCTGCTAGGTTTCTCTTTGAACAATGAAAATTCCCATTGTAAATTACTTCTTTAATATGTACAAAAGGAAGGACTCTGGTGATGCCCTGTAATTTCATTGCTTTCTAAAAGAAAGACTGAATCATATCACGCAAGGTTTACTTACTTCAAGTAATAATTTCATAGTATCAAGAGTACAAAATTCAGTTGAGTAGTACAGAATTAGTCAACACATAACTCTGTGGAGGGTTGTCACAGCAAATCAGTGTGACAAGGCTAGGACACCTAACTTTTTGTGATTTACAATAAATTATCGCTGCTTTTCACTGAATCTTGGAGTGCCTCCAAAAAAATGGATTTGCACCATTCTGACACTCAAACGTCACAGTCCAGAAGACTTTCTGAATTGTTTTAGAAATGCAGGTATGCCTGAGAATAAACAGATGCACCTTGGGCAGCTGTTTAACAGCAGCACAGAGTTTGCGCCTGTCTCAAATCTAATTTCAGAAAATCTATATGAATATCACTGCACTGATAATTTGTGTCCCATCTTTGCTCTTTCACCTTTCTCATTCTTCTTTCAGATCTGTGTATCCCAGTCAAATATACTGGATGCAGTCACATGGTGCACTTTCCTTCTTGAGATTAATTTGCTTACTATGAGATGCCTGATTAAAAAACTACTCTGTCCTTTTAGTCCCTTATAATGTAATATTTGCCTATTCTAATATAAATTTCATTGTGATGATTCCATATTTACATCAATATAGTGAACAATTACACTTTGTCCAAGACACACACTTTTTTCCCCCACATAGTCTTTTTTAGCATTTCTAGTCTTTAAAGTTATGCCAGCATTTTTTCAGTATTTCTCTCTTCCTATCTTATTTTATTAAAGCATCCTCATTTCTGCAGACTTAACTACCTCTTCCCCCAGGAAATAATTCCTGTTCTTATGCCTCAATGATTTATTTTAGTGTTTCCATGGAATAATCTTGTAGACATTTATTCATGGCCAGTGAAGTCAGTAATACACTTTTAACTGCTCCATCCACCCCCACATCAGTGCAGAATGTTATTAACACCTGTATTTCTAGTTATGTACATATTTCCTTCACATCAGTTCCACTGCATTGCTCCCTTAGGATCAGACTAATAAAGGTAGCATAATGTTTACAAATTCTAAGAGGCTTTCTCATATGAGTTTCCTAGTGATATGCTAAATAATAAATGAGCACGACCTTTATGCATTTGAGTTGGCTGTATTTCCTGAAGGATTCCTATCCTCTTTATTGTGCCCTGAGTCTTCATGTCACTACAGTCTGAACTCCAGCAGATAAGGCCAAGTCACACCAACCACAAGGGCAGCACCAAATGTCACCTTTCTTACAAATGCCAGTGAAATGAAAGTGAGTGAGGTTGGTGCCTCAAACTATGGATTTGAAGGAGACCTTTTAACTACAGTTAGAGCTGTGATGAACAGTTTGATGGAATTCTTTTTTCCTTTGGAAGAAATTTTGAGACAAATGCAAAGGGAGACTTGAAATTTCTGTATTGCAATTTTTCACTCTAGAAAATTCATAAAAACAGACTAGAAACCATTGGCTTATTTCTGATCTTTTCTACAAGATCAACTCACAGCCCCCTTATTCCCTACAAAGTTTTTTTCATGTGTGGTGAATTAATAAATGTTATCTGACCATGCATAAAATTCTATATCTATCTTGCTAAAAACTATAAACTGTTTTTAACCCACATCTATGTATAAATATGGTTTCTACTTATATAATTTCTGTCTACCATATGTTTCATCTTGGCAGTCTTGTTATTTAATTTTAGAGCATGTAGTTTCATAGTTACTGACAAGAAATGTTACATATTTGACTATTTGTTTCCACACACACACACACATATATACTAGGAGAATTAAGAAAGTAATAATAATTTGCCTAATCTGTATGATATTTCTGACAGATAAAAATTTGGGTAACTGTAATTCAGATAGTACTACCACATGAGTAGAAGTCAGCGTTTTGTGAAGGCTGGTGCACCTCTCCTTGCAGTGACATACTGTAAGCTGACTTTCTTTTTATTTAACATGTTATATCTTAGTAGGCACATATCAAGAAATAAAATATTGTGCTGTGTCTTTAACTTCATCAATAATGGATCATACACCAAAAATGCCTCCGCCCATATCTATATTTCACTGGACTAAAATCCTTTTAGTGACAACACCCTGACGTTTATTAAACCCCTACAAAACTAGCCAATAGTTCTTAAAATAAAATAAGTCATAAATAACTTTGCCCTAGTTTCTTCTTAGTAGCTGGTACAGTGCTGTGTTTTGAATTCAATATGAGAATAGTGTTGATAACACATTGATATTTTAGTTGTGGCTGAGCAGTGCCTATTCCAAATCAAGGACTTTTCAGATTCCCATGCTCTGCCAGTGAGCAGGTGCACAAGAAACCAGGACACAGCCTAGCCAGGATGGGTGACCTGAACTAGTCAAAAGGATGTTCTATACATTGCATTGTGCAACACTTGTTTCTCCTGGTGTTTGTTCCTCACCACAATCTTTTCATCACAACTACTACTAATATTATTGTTGACATCTTGTTGTTAATATTTTCGTTATATTTTATTTTTAAAACATTAAAGCATTTTTATTTAAACCCTCGAGTTTGATTTTTTTTCCCCCTGATTCTCATCCCAACCAGTAGGGTCACATAACGGGCAATTCTCTGGCACTGGCTGGTTGAGGCTAAATCATGACAAACTTGATTAAACTAAGAAAGAATAGTGATGGTTGAAGAAAACTTCAGAAAAATAAAAATGAAATTTTCATTTAAGATTTTTTTTTCCTCTTTTGTATAATTGGATACAGAACTGCAAGAGATAGCAATAAATGGGTAAATAAATAACATTTTTTTCCATGACTTCATATTTTTTCAATGTGCTCCAGATAACTCAGTTTTATGCCTTCTTCTCACAAATAGGAGCTCTTAAACCTCCTAAGTCTAATTTCAGGAATAATGTCTATACAGTTGAGCTTGACTCAGAAAATAAGGTGCAGATGAGATGTTTCACTGAGTAATATTTTAAAGCAAAATAATTGCCCTTTAGAAGGCAACACTCAGAGAAATTATCTCAACTCATAGTTTTCAGGGAAGTTTTCAAATATGACCAATTATTAGATTGAAAAAAATAATGATTTTCACTGAAATTTTTTTTCTTGTATATATATTATGTTTTGAGAAAAATAAAGCATTTTTTTCTTAATTAAAATTTTTGAATTAATAAAACCTTACAACTAATTAACAAATTTAAAATAATACTTAAATGTGTTACTATTAAAAATAACTTCTTACTTCAGGCATTTCTGAAATGGACACAAGATAGAAACAAAATGATGTTATCAATCCGTGAATGGTTTAAAAGATTTGTACTGGCATAAACACCTTTTAGCTTCTTTGAATTGAATCTTTTTTCAGTACAAATCAAGGTAAATATACTGATGACAGTGGTTATACATGGATTTTTAGCTGCTGAAGATTCATGCTTTTTGAGATTACAAAAGGCTGTACATTAAAAAAGATCTCCTGAGGCGTACAAACCAGAGAACCTCACTCAATAATTTTTATAGTAATCTCAACAATTTATTTGTGGGCCCTCTTTTAAGATGTCATCAGATTGTATTCTATTCTAGTCTATCCTGGTCCATTCCATTCAATTCCATTCCAGTCTTTCTGTTCTGTTCTATTCTGTTCTAGACTTTTAAGATTGCAAGTGCAGAAAACACCACATCTCTGGAATGGTTCTACACTGCATTGCTGCTCAGTCTGACCTGGATCGATAGCCTTTTCTAGTGACTATTTCTCAGTGTTAACTTCACTGATGAGTTTTCTTTCTTGCTGAGAAAGCATATAAATCAGAGAAACTAAAAACATTTTTGATGCTTCGGGAGGTTCAGTTTGAAGACACCATTTTTACTGAAAATCAAATCTTGGAAAAAACTAATCAACCAAAGAAATAAACTGCAAAAACCTCTGTAATGCAGTTAAACCATCAAAAGAACACTTTTGTCAGTGCTTATTGCCTATTGCTTAAAACAGTCAGTGCACATATATCATATTAATTCCTTTTATCAACCTGCACATCATAACACATTCTACTACTCCAGAGCAGCAAGAGACCTCTCTTGTAGCAAGTTTTACAAGCACTTGGATAAAGAACAAAACTCTAATGTATTTTAGCTGAAAGGATGTACTCTGAGAACAATATGGAATTCCTTCCTATGCCAGAAATATTCAGAAAGAAAATGTGAGATTTAGCTATAGAAAAATAACCATGGAACTAAAAACTGAATTCATAGATGCATTTCTACTAGAAATGTGTTTTTTCAAAGTTATTAGAATGCAAAAATAGAGCTAAAGCAACACCAAGCAATTTTGTGCATCATTTTAGCATTCATCACATATTCAACAACAGTAAACTATTTATCATTAATCCATACAGTCAAATTTTCCATAGACTATTCTGGAAAAAAATAAGAAGTTACTCAAAAAAAGAAAATTTTTGAATACATTACTAGAAGAGATTGCAGACCACAAGAAAGGTTTGCATATATATGTACTAATACGTGAAATACTAGATTTTTTCTAGTGATATGCCAGAGACCAGTCAATTGAAATTGCCAGTGATCTGGTTCTTGAAGAACAATTGTAGCTGCAACAGTATGTTTATATTCATATAAACCACATCCAACAAACTCCAATATATATTAATTGTGGGTTTGTTTTTCCTCTAGTCAATAAACAACTGGACATTTATTTAAAATTCTAGGGCACAAAGTAGATATTTTAGGCCTTTAAAATGCCATTAATTTTTGTCAGAATTGCATCTTTTCAAGAAGCTTACTACTGAAAACAAAAACCTGAATAACTGCTAACTCTGTATGTCTCCATTTTCTTTCTCCTTTATTTTTCTAAACTCATCCTAACTCAGCTAAAATTAGAATCATGAATACCATCACCATGTTGTCCCAACTAGTTCCTCCTGTTGTCCTACAGAGAAATCCAGATTAAGTAGGGATCATTAAGATTTCAGCAGCACATAAGAAAACTTGGAGTGTTTCCTCAGGAAGAAAGCTCACACCTAATGACTGATTTTCTTTCCGTTCATCTTATAAGTTATTTCTAATATTTCTAACAACCCCTGAGCAGAGATTGCAACACTTGGCATAAATTCAAAATATACTGGCTTGCCAGCACAGGCTTCCTTTTATAGAAGTAACCTGCATACAAGTGCATAATAGAACTACAGAAATATTGTAAGTGATCTAAAGTATAGGACACTGTTCAGAATGGCATTTTTTAGCTTTACAATGTTTCCCTCCATGACAGCTCAGTAGTCTGTCATGCTATTTATGCTGATGACTCTTGGGCAAATGCCTCTATTGTATTTAACAGATTGATTCCCCAATAAATAACCTGAGGTCAGAGGTCTGTTTTCACATCCTACAAATCTGCTATTGAATTTGTATTTAATTTTTATTTTTATGACCAAAACCACAGTACAAATAAGAGATTAAATTGAAGACGGTAGATTAAGAAAAACAACACTATTCTAACAGTATTTATGCAAGCTGTTTAGTGGATGTCTATGAGTAATTAACATGTTTTTGAAAACAAGTCTAATTTATGGATGGTCTGGTAACCAAAAATAAAATAAACCAGTACAAACTAGATTCTAGTTCAAGAACAGTTGGGGTGTAATCCTTTGGGGCTCTGGTCTGTTCCAGAGCATTTTAAACTCTGTTACCTTCATTGCTTCTTGCTGAAGATGAATCTGATCTCTGACACCAACTGCTGCTCAAAACTTTTTGAGCTCATTGTTTACCAGTTTAATCAGTAACAGCATTGTACCACTGGACCCTGAGTAGCCTCACATTCCATGATCCTTTCTTTTCCCCACCCCAAGTGTCTCTAAATGAGGTCTTCATCTACTTTGTGTAATTTTACCCTAGGTGTCATGGGTTTCTGCAGCTGAATTTTAGTAGAAGGGGGAGGCTTCCAGGATGGCTTCTGTTAGAAGCTGCTAGAAGTTTCTCCTGTCCTGTGGAGCCAATGACAGCCAGGCCCAGGAAAGACTTCCTGCTGGAGGACAGAGTTGAGCCAATTAAGAATCATAGTCACACCTCTGTGATAACATATTTAAGAATTAGGAGTTGCGCAGTTGAAATTCCAGCCATGAGATAACAACACAGAGACCAAGGTCGAAGCTGGAGGAGGCAAAGGAGGGGCCCCACGCTGGTGCAGGGAGTGGGGGGAAGGACTGAAAGCTATTCCCCACTGACCCCTCCTTGAAGCCTGTGGAGATCTTTTGGGGTGTGGAGAACCCCCTGCAGCCCCTGGAGGAGCAGGTGGATGCCTGAAGGAGCTGTTGCCCTGTGGGAGGCCCAGGATGGAGCAAGATCCTGGAAGAGACTTGCAGCCATGACTCATGGAGGAAGGAGTCCCTCACCGGAAGCAGGTTTTTTCCCCTGGTGAAAGTGTTGCCCAGGAGGTAGAGTCACGTTGGAGAAGTCTATTGAGGACTGTCCCCTGTGGGAGGGACCCCATGGGAGCAGGGGAAGGACTCAGAGCTGCAGCCCCCCTGCAGACCATGGTGAAGACGGTGGTGGAGCAGGTTGTCCCCCTGCAGCCCACGGAGACCATCGGGGTGCAGAGATCTGACTGCACCCCATGGAGTGACCCACAGATCAAGAGCAATGGCAGCACCAGCAACCGCCTGCAAAACTCCCATTCCCTGCTCCCTTGAACTGCTGGAAAGAGGGAGGAGTGGGAGGAGAGGGGTGTTCTTAAGACTGATTTATTTCTTACTTTTTAGTTTTAGTGCTTTTAGTTTTAGTTCTTATCTTGTTAGCAATAAATTTAAGTATTTAGCTACTCTGAGTTTGTTTTGCCATTATCTTTCAACTAGATTTTTTTGCTTTATCTCCTTTTCCTTTCCCTCTGGGAAAGGGCAGGGGGGCCTAGAGGTTTGGGTGGACACTGAGTGAAAACCACCACACTAGGGCTCAACAGGTACAGAGGTCCCCACATTGGCCTGCACACCATAAACAAAAGGTCAACGAGGATTAAAGTATCTTTCATAAAAAACTGTTAAATATTGTCATTCTTTAACCTTCAGTCTCTTTTCATGCTTACTCTCCAACTTTTTAAAGCAGTATGTCATATAAAATCTTTAAGCTGAAATACTGCCTTGAGCTGTTTAATTGTGATTTTTATGGGTCATTGTGTTTATAAATTTCCTATGTACATAAAGAAAAAAAATAAAAACAAAAGAAGAAATAAGTCTCCCTAAAAAAAAATTACTTTTTTCAGATGAAGCTACTGTTGAAAGATCTTGCTAGAGAGTGGTGTGAAGGAAGCAGATGAAGCGGTGACAGACAAAAATACTTCAGCTGGCACAAAGGGTGCCTTAATAATAGAGAATACAGGTGGTTCATGCTAGCTTCCTTCCCTAGGTGAAGAAGAATGGTGGTTGTTGTCCTAAGAAAAAAAGGATTTTTGTATAGTCCTGTCAATAGCCAAGTTGCTTATATTCTGAGGAGTTGCTACTATTAATCTTGAATAAATTATTCTTTAAAGCAAAGAAAGGTGTCCCTTGATGTTATTACTTAACTCAAGGCTTTTTTTAAATTGTATTTCAAAGGAAACCCTGTGAGTCACTTGTATGAAACCACATCTTTCCATCTTATTAAGGCTTCATATAAAGAAAACCTACCTCAAAACAACTAGCTCAAAAATTATTCTGAGTTACATGACAAAAGGCACATTTATTTGCCCTGAAGTAATGTGTTTTTCTTCTTCAAGGCTTTATACATTCATCCTAAGAACAATATTTTTTTCATTTGCACATTTCTCATTGAAAAATTCCAACTAACCAAAACAATTAAATTTCTTCTTCAGCTTTTAATTATTTAATATATTTATTTAAATATGTTTCAGTGCATAACAATTGTTTCAATATTGTCCTCCACTCCCATTAAGGTACTTATGCAATGACAGAAGACCAAGAATATTATAGGAAAGAAAAAAGGGTGAAGTTAGGGGTTTATTTTAGGTCAATTTATCATCCACTCCAAAGAGCAGGTGTTTGGCATGTAGTGTCAGTTTCTGTAGAGCATCACAAAATTTCATATTATTCCTGTTAAAACAATCTTGTTCCCAGAAAGAGGAAGGTTTTCTGTTAAAAAAAACCCAACAAAACCAACACTTTTTAATTATAATAATGGTGTATCTGTCATGTTTTTCATCAGTAACAATTTATTAATATTCATCACAGTTTATTTCTTCTATTTGAAGAAATAATATATTTATATATATTAATAATTATTAATATATATAATAATTATTAATATATATTAATCATTAATATATATTAAATGAAATTTGACATGGATTGCAGCAAAAAACCTTATGTTATACTATGTGGTGTTATTCCATATTGAACATGGATGCAACACCAAAGGAGAGACTGCATTATGAACTGGAATCAAAATTTGCCTTTCTGGCATTCACAGCTGGATGGATCCTGAAAAGCCTTCACAGCTGACTAAATTCAAGGGCACTCTAACATATGTAAACATACACGCGTATTTTTTATTATTTTTTTTTTAAAGAAATGTTTAGTAACTAATCCTGTAGGCTGAAGTACAGAAGAACGCATCACATATGTTAAATCTCTCTCTGCTGGACACATCTTGTGCTGAGCCACTTTGGACACTACATAATGACCTTGGTGCTCTATTGCCTTTATTGAATTAAAAAAGCTGCAATTTTCAAATGCTGTCACTTCTCTCTCTCTCTCCCTTCTCTCTTCCTCTTTCCCTCCATATCTTTCTATGTCTTCCTTTTGTCTTAATCCCACAAAGCAGAAGATGNGAGGAAGGTTTTCTGTTAAAAAAAACCCAACAAAACCAACACTTTTTAATTATAATAATGGTGTATCTGTCATGTTTTTCATCAGTAACAATTTATTAATATTCATNTCTAACATATGTAAACATACACGCGTATTTTTTATTATTTTTTTTTTAAAGAAATGTTTAGTAACTAATCCTGTAGGCTGAAGTACAGAAGAACGCATCACATATGTTAAATCTCTCTCTGCTGGACACATCTTGTGCTGAGCCACTTTGGACACTACATAATGACCTTGGTGCTCTATTGCCTTTATTGAATTAAAAAAGCTGCAATTTTCAAATGCTGTCACTTCTCTCTCTCTCTCCCTTCTCTCTTCCTCTTTCCCTCCATATCTTTCTATGTCTTCCTTTTGTCTTAATCCCACAAAGCAGAAGATGAATATGGATTCCTCTGAATACTTCTATGTTATGTTGAACTCCTCTTGCAATTATTAAATCCTTTTGTTTTTCTCTGTGGGCATTCCCTTGTCTCCAAATTTCTTTATGCAGTCTAAAGTGGTTACAATTATTATACAGAACATTTTTTCTGTCTCAGTTTACGTATCAATTGTAAAATACATTTTCCTTTCTTCTACATAAGTTGGTTAAAAAAACTATTTAAAAGTAAAGATCCAAACAAGTCAGATTTTTTTTGCCCTTTGAATAGGGAATTAAGCAAATATCAACAATTTCTTAATAATCATTCTTCTAGTCCTAGATTCTGCATGAATACTGCTGTCCCAAAATTTTATCTGAAGAAACACAAAAATATAAATATAAGTAACTTTCCATGCAAAATAGGACAAGGGTAGGTGCCAGAAGGGCAACACAGAATATATTTGCATGTCTTCCATTTTATGCATCATCTACTCAGGAGGGAAAAAAATTCCATGTCTTGTAAAGAGACTTTGGGAAGTAAATGACTCTCAGAAGTGTTCAAGGCCAAACTGGATGAGGCTTTGATCAACCTGACCCCGTGGAAATGTCCCTGCCCATGGCAGGGGGGTTGGAAATAGATGATCTTTAAGGTCCCACCCAACCCAAATAATTCTATCATTTATGATTGGTGGTTACGGAACTTGAAGAAACTGGCTTGTACAGAACCAACTGTGTATAACAGGCCTCCTCGTGAATTTAAATACTCTAAGATCCATAAGTGTTTCACAAAGAAGAAAGAGTAGTAGAAAATCTTTGAGATGTTAGGATAACAGCAGTTGTTCGAGTAAGAACTTCTACTTAACTATTTCTAACCTAAAACAAACAATAAATTTTGTATAATAAAAAGCATGTTAGAAAGTTATAATACAAAACAAAAGACTGAAACCTGCTGGATGGGTATGGAATTGGCATGGTGCTGTTAGGATGTCAGAATCTGCCTAGTACCTCTTCCACTTGGGTCAGGTTTAATAAAGGTTTAATTAGATCTCAATTTTATTACTTCCCGACCATATTATATTGGGAACCCTACTATAACGTTTGTGGGGTTTTGGTTGGTTGAGATTCTTTTGCCATCCTACAAGATTGCTTCTCTCTTGCAGTTTCTTCTTCTAGACTTCCAACTTTCTACAATAAAGTCCCAGACTTATTTCTTATCAGATTTGTTTTCAATATATATACACCTGCTTTGTTCTTGGCACTCAGGCTTGTCCACCTGAATGTCCACCACTGATTTTTTGTCTTTTATTTTTGTCTTATTCTTTGCCTGGCATGTTCAATTCTGTTTAAAGCATTACCGTCTTGGTCAGTTCAGTAGTTCATTATAGGTCAGAACTATAAAGTGGTAGATGGAAAGTTGTGCTGGTGCTTTAATACTAGCAGCCACAAGTCCATTAAGAAGGTTTCACAGTTAATAGTTAAGTTAATTGAGAAAGTACAAGTATCTGAAGCAGGTATGAATACTCACTGTATTCTGAATTTGCTTGGAACCGTTTGGTTGACTCAGAAAACTGAATGGAAAATAGTGTAGAAATATTTCATCCATTTTGTATTTAAAAGAAAATCATTATCCTTATATAACAGATCCAGCCTCCAAATGGGAATAATAGTTTGTTCATCAATGTTTCTGTGACACCTCCAAGAAATAAGCCAAGCAATAATGGCTTGGTACAGAAACAGCAAGAAAATGTCCGATAGATATATTGAAACAAAATATAAAAAGAACATAAATAACTCACTGATTTTGTCATCCTTTCTTGAGGTAGTCTGAAAGGAGGCTAGCATCAATAACTGCATTTTCTGTTTTGTGTGAGTTCCTAGCACAGTGGACACAGAGAGTACGTCAAGATTGAAGTGTTAAGAAACATCTATCTGTGTGCTGTGGACAAGCTGATCTGCTTAGTAAAAGAAATATTTTAAAATTGCCTCTAGGTTAAATATAATCATATTTTCTGTCATTGATGTTTAAAGTGAATGGGGATGTGGATAGAAAAACAGAAACTTATTTTTGCATTAATGTTTTCCTTCCTAGATGTGCATTTATTGGTATATAGAATATAGTTCCAAGATTTCATTGCATCTTTAGTAAAATTTATGAAAAAATCTAGGTTTTTTGTTTGTTTGTTTGTTTGTTTGGGATTTTGTTTGTTTTGGTTTTTGTGTGTTTTTGTTTTTGTTTTAATCTAAATGACTACATTCTGGTAAAAGCCACTGGGAAAATATCAGTTCATACCCATTCTAAATTGTGACATTGTTTAATTTTATGCTAGGAAGAACAGAAAAATCGGCTTCTGTTTGCTCCAGTAGTAATCACAAAATAAATTCAATAGGGAACTTGTTTACTGGTGCTGCAAGCATACCATAAACTTCTCATCCAACAGAAACAAAAGTAGATAATAAAAATGCCTTTCACTAGGTCAACACCTTTAACACAAAACAGATAAACACATTCAGATTCTGTCTATCAGACAACAGTTTCTAATGAATCTTTAAAACACTGGCAAGTGGTACCTTCACATCTTTAAAATTGCTAAAGATTTGGCAACATATTATTAGCCTTGTACATACCAAAAATAGACTTTGTTTTTTCCTTCCTGCTTTCATGCTCAGATATGTCAAACTAACCAAAACATATGCAGCAACAATGCAAAGGGTTAGAGTTTAACACATGATGTTAATGTTAGCATTCTATGTTGCATATTTTCCTTTCCACCTTTTGCATCCTAAATGCAGTGAGAGGTGGATGTGCATTCTGAAAGAATGAAAAAATTATGAAGGTCTTTATTTTTTGTTATTTCTCTCTCTCTTTTTTTTTTTTTTTTAAGTGGATTTATATATTTGTTCCCCAATCTTTGGAAATAATTGACCCCAGCCAGCAAGGAAACTCCACACAGCCACTTGTTCAGCCCCTCCTGGCAGGATGGGGAAGAGAATCAGAAAGCTGAGAAAATGTGTGTCACAAGCTAATCAAAATAAGAGATTAATTCACTGCTTTGCACAGGCAGGCAGGTGTTCAGACAACTCCAGAAAAGCCAAGATCCATCATGCCTAATGATAACTTTGGAAGACAAAACCCTGTAACTCTAAATGTCCCCAATTCTGCCTTCTTCCCCCAGCTTTTATTGCTGAGAATGAGGCCATATGGCATCAGATATCCCTTTAGTCTTACGGGTAAGCTGTCCCAGTTTGTGGTGCATCCCAGCCCTCTCACTGGTTGGTGGGGTGAGGAACCGAAAAGTCCTTGTCTCTCTAAGTATTTGAAAAGGCTTTGACTCTGTAAGTACTTCTCAGCAACAACAGAAACATTCCTATGTTGACAACACTCTTTCGGTCACAAATCCAAACCATAGCCCCATTCAGGCTACTCTGAAGGGAATTAACTCTATTCTAGTCCAAACCAGATGGTAGGGTTTAGTTAAATTTTACTGACTGAGCAGTAATGTTGCTTTGCTGTGTCTAAGACCACAAGGAGTTACTGCAGTTGTCACTGCAGTTGTCTGTTGTACAAAGATGACATTGAAATACCTCTACAGATCAGCTGATTATGGGACATCTAAGAGGACATTATACATGCATGGCACCTTTCTGTACATTCTGAGATGATCTCTATAAAGGCTCTATTGAGATAGGCAAATCTGCTGCTAGGCTGTTTATTTTCTCTCACTGCAAGGCATACCTGAGACTGCCTTACGTTTTTCAGGCATTAAAGGGAAACGGTCAAGAAACTGGTTGAAAATATTTGTTATCCACTGCAACATCCTAAGACATGGTTTGATTATGCTTAAATAATTATCTGTCAAGGTAACAGTTATTAAATTTGCCTTAGTATAAGCATTGACAGCAAAGAACCACTGCACCCTTTACATTTAGGTTTTACTTTTATTCCTATTGCCTCTAATTATGGTGAGCTGGTAACACAGAGAAAAATTAATTATTAGTTGTAAAATCAATGCTGTAGAAAATGGATTTTAAAGGACAATCTAAATGCAGTGTTAGATGCAGTTAACATTTGAATGCTGAATTTTCATCGCTAAGTGTGATAAAAGTGTATTAGCTCATACTATCTTCCATATAATTAGACTCACAGTTTATTAAGAAATTGTACAAACAGTGTTATTGAGGCTCTCCCATATTCTTTAAGCCATTGTACTTCAAGTGTAATCAGTCACTTGGTGATTCTTTCAGTTCTGAAGAATTTCGTGATAGCCTTGTCATTCCCTTCTTAAAAGGCTAAACATGTCTGTGCTTAGGACAGAACAAGACATCATTATTCTTCAAGACCTGATAATCCCAGTGGTCAAATTTTCTTTTGTTTTGAACTGCTTTGCAGATCTCCTTGTAGTCTCCGTGGCCACCACATTCTCCAGGTGTGCTCAGCTAGTTCCTTACTGCAAGTCATCTGCTACAGATTTCATATACAAGGTTGCTAAGAAATTGCTATAGGGGGAACACAGACTTCTCAGTTTGCAACAAAAAGATTGGAAACATTGAGGGCTTTTGATAAATCATTAAGCCTAAAATTGACTCATATCAATATCAGTCAGGGAATTTTCTGTGCCTTTATGTAAGGACCAAGTATATACTAAGATTTTAAGTAATCAATTAAAAAAAATAGAGGTTTTTGTTTGTTTTGTTTGTTTTTTTAATAATTGTAAGCCAGGATCAAATACGCATTAATTCTGGGTAATTAAACTTCAGGTATAGGGAAAGGACATTCTCATCATGATCACCTCTTGATTCAGTTCCCAATTGTCTTGCTGAAGCTTGAAATTTTCTTATCCTTTGTCAAGGATGTCTGAGTCAGAGGTGATGTCTGTCTAGCATCTTAAACAACTTTTCGGATGTGACTGAGTTGGGAATGGAGATGTATGGTAGTGATGGACTTGGATACTTTTTCATTGTTTTTGTTTGTTTGTTTTGGTTGTTTTTCTGTTTGTTTCGGTTTTTTTTCCTTTGGTATGTGGGGTTTTTTTAATTAATTGCTAATAAAAAAGCAAATTAAACTATCATTAATATCACACAAATGTAATTGTTCTGGGACAGGTTACATAAATACATTAGCAATAAAAATACCCAAATTTAAGACAGTTTTCTAAAACAAAATAGACAACCAAAACAGGAAATATGTTAGATATGGTGTAGATATTTTCAGTTTATAAAAAGTTAACTAGAACCATGACCATACAATGTCAAATGCAGTAGTATATCTTCATAAAATAATCTATTTTTATAATAAAACTCATTTTTTAAAATTGAATCCTACATTTCAGACTAGGTGAGAAACAATCAAAGAGAGCCAGAGTTTGATGGTGCAGTGGGCTGATGTTGGGTGAACAACAGGTACCCACTCTGCTCCTTAGCAGAAAAATGGGAGATGAAAACAAAAAAAAATACCCTGTGGGTCAAGATAAAGGCAGTCTTGAAAAGCAAAAGCAAAGGCTGTGCAAGGAAGGAAAACAGAACAAACAATTTTTTCTCCATCTCCCACTGGCAGGTGATGCCCAGTCACTTCCTGACAGTTGGTACAGGAGACAAATGTCATAACAGCAAATTTGCCCCCTCTCCTCTGCTTTTCTCTAAACATTTATATTTGAGCAGACATCTCTTTGGTTCAGACTATGTCAGTCGCCCTGGCTGTGTCCTCTCCCAAGATCTTTCCCACGCCCAGCCTAAAGATGAGAGGGGAATGTTGGAGGGTCAGTCTTGGCACAGTGTGTTATACTGGTGTGTTATCAACACCTTTATAGCCACCAATGCAAAGCAGAACACTTTGAGGGCTGCTGTGGGGAAAATTAACTCCATATCAGTCAAACCCTGTAGAGATGCAAAATTTGCTATCTTAATTTTACCTATTATTTGTGTATAAATAATGAAGATATTTTCTGCTACGAGGATGAAGACTCAAAGAAGTGAAGTAAAAGTTTGAGCTTTTACTTGTGATCACCTCCCAGACTACAGCTCTGAAATATCCTAGCATAACAATGCCTCATAACAATGTTTTCAGCATAGAGAATTTTCAGAAAACTGAGAAAAATTACCTAGAATGGTTCTTCCTAGGCAGGTGTTGCTTCTTTACCTTATAGAGACAGAATGAAAACAAAGAAAAAAAACTTTAAATGAAATCCAAATATGACAATGATTACTTAGTAGCTGTCATTTACTCACCCTGCAGATGCTTCTATATCCAAAGTCATTCAGACCTCATGAGACAATAGCAATTAACATTCCTACAACAGATTAAAAATTTATTTTTTTTAAAGTTGAAATAACCAAATGGAAAAAGCAAGCTGAAAGTACTAAAGGACTCCTTTATATGAGTCTATGATTTTATTTTGAAACTGCCCATTGCCACTTTCTGTTTCTGTTGGAATCATGAAAAAAAAAGAGAGAGAATAAGTGTTTACTTCTGATTTAGCTGTAAGTCAAAAATTTTCCAGATCAAGTGCCTTTTCCTATCACCATGATTTTATTTCAAATTGGAGATCAGAATATGCATGATGTTCATGTTGGGAAAGCAGTGAAAGTACTTAAAGTCTCATTTCTGTAAGTTAAAATAACTTTACCTTGTAAAGGTAAACTAACATGTAAAATACAATGTATGTTTTAGTTTTCTTTTTCTTTTTTTTTTCTGTATGCAAATGATTTAGAAATAGCATAAGTCTGTTGTTTGATATTTCTTCTCTTTCTCATTATTATTCCCTTTATAATGCTGAGAATAATTTATGATTATGACAAGAATATATTGAGTTGTTTTCATCTCATCATTTATGTATTTCTGTTTTATGAGTTGATAATAAGAAATAGCAAGCTAAGATTGGCAAATACTTGAAACACTGTCCTATCAGCCTGCTTAAATAGAAAGGAATAGTTTCAAAACAGTAGATTATAATATTCAATTTGTAATTTTGTATCCGCACAAAAATTTGCACTCAAAAATATTTATTTTTTTTTTTGAAAAAAGTAATGTGATGGATGAGCTTAAAAATGGTACAGAGAGGATTAACTTAATTTTTAGGTAGTCTGCATGCATAACTGCTGCTAAAATCTATGTGAATATGAAGGATGTTCAGGATTTGAGGGATCAGAAATGAAGTAGGCATGTTACATTTTGAAGGAAATGTTTATCCTTCTGGTTTTTTTCTACTGTTTTCCTAACTATGCAGAGATAGGCAAAACTTATTTAAAATCTTTCAGTGAGGTATGTTGAATGATTTTTAAATAAGAAACAATTTAAATAAAAATACTATAGTTCCTTTTTAAAGTATCCCATCATTAACATCCTTGAGATTTTAGGGTGCTCCTCAGGTTGTAGAACTTGTATGTGATACTCTGTGGAAAAAATCAGAAACAGAATAGGAAAAGATATTTCATATATGTGTACTGTTTTTAGTGGTGATAACATTCATTTCTCCATGTTCCTGTGTTGTGTTTTTAATCTGTGACCAAAAGGATATCGATAATATAGGGATATTTTAGGTACTGCTGAGCAGTGCTCACACAGGATCAGGCCTTTTCTGCTTGTCACGCTACCCACAAGTGGGCTGGAATGACCAAGAGGTTGGGAGGGGACTCAACCAGGCCAGCTGACCTCAACTCATCAACAGCATATCCCATAAAATAGGGAATCATGCTGAGAAATAAAAGAAAAAAAAAAA
>VXAU01003505.1:276326-294011 GCA_013399695.1 Formicarius rufipectus | reverse complement strand
TTTTTTTTTTTTTTTTTTTTTTTTTTTCCAAAGATAAGGAAACAGGAAGAAAAGAAGTGAGAAAGCTCAAGGTCAAATAATATGTTAAGGGAGTGGGGAGAGGGGAGACTGTGGACACCAAACAGATATACCAGTGGAACAAAAGAAATCACTCACCACCCTCCACAGTCAGACTGATATCCAGTCAGTCTTCAAGCAAAGGCCTCCTTGAAAGCTAAAACCACCCACTCTTCTTCCTCTAACTCTGTGTTTATGAGTATGACATCATATGGTAGGAAATGTCTTTTTGCCCAGTTTGGGTTACCTATCCCAGCCATGTGCCCTACCAACATTTTACCCACTTTTAGATAACTTGATAGGCGGGGAACAGAGTACGAAACGGAGAAAGCCTTGACACTGTGTAAGCACTGCTCAGCAAGCATCAAAACATTGATGTATTACCAACACTGTTTTAGCCTCAAATCCAAGACATCATGCAAGTTTCTGTGACAGTTATCTCTAGCACAGTCAGACTCAAATCCAAAGTTTAAGATCCGGCACATTTAAGTCAAAACAAAGTATATTATCCATAAATTTATTCAGGTTTAGTTCTCATTTGTCTGTGAGATTTATATATTGACTCATATCTTTTCATGGATATATCAAGTTTCTTTCCAAATAGGGCCTATGCAAAGTCATCAAAGTGTACACTTTGAAGACTGCTTTCAAATAAAAGTAGTTCCACATTAAAAAAATTATGTATTGTAAGATTAGGGGTTTATCACTGGTTGTTAGAAGGTACCAAGTACAATAAGTTAATATGAAGCTTGTCTCTTGGTTATCTAATGGCTGTACAAGCAGAATGTCTAATAAGTACAATTACATCACATAATTGCATAAGAATAGCTGTGTGGGGTGGGATTAGACAAAGTCTTATATCAGAAACAATACTGAAAAGAATAAAATGGAAATAGTATTCTATTATTGCATTATATTCATGAGGAACAAAGCAGAGTTATTAAAAGTGTGGCAATGATTATATGGCATTATTAGCTTTATAGTTATGTGAGCAAAATCTTACCATCATACCCTGCTCCACCAGCAGAAGGGAAAAGAATAATGAAGTTTTTTAGATTAACATGTAGAGTAATCATGGTTGGGTTTCCTAGGTATTGCTACTGTCAGCATAGTTCCTAGCTCTTTCAGAAGGCAAGCTATTACCATTAATATTTTTTCATTATAAGAGCTACAATAAGATGCAAATAATAAAACTGATGCAATATCTACTACAAGAATCTTTTTTAAAATTACTTTTTCTGTAATTAAATGATGACATCATATGACACCTGAGGGGTTCATTTTGCTCATGTATCACACAAATGGAAACCCCACAAAAACATGAGCAAATTGTAATCCCCTTCACAGCTTTGGAGTAGTGCATGGCTTGATAGGTATTCCTCACTTAAGCAAATTATGGTTTATCTGATTTAGTGGTAAGCACTTCAGGTGCATTGTTTGTATAAATTGGTTGTATATTGATATTTTTTCTTCTAAATGCAAGTGTTTAATTTAATGGCTCCCTCTCAAAATAGCCTTTCACCTTGCTGCAGATTTTCAAAAACAGATTTTTAATCTCTTCTGATTTAATGTTTAAAAGCAAACATATCTTTTTCAGTCTCCAAACAAACAAGCTATTGCCACATACAAATTGCTTGTTTTTTAGAGGAGCTGTGAAAACACCTGCAGAGGGTGTTTCCTGTTATTTATAAAAGAAATCTCTGTCATTCAGAGAAGTAGGAGAAACAGGCAGTATTGCTTTTTAGTGTTATTTAGGTAGTATTCTTGGCTGTTTAAATTTGGAAACCAACACATCGCTGCAGTGAGTACACCATTAGAAAGTGGTGCCTAAAAGTAGACAGGCAAAGATGATTAGGCAATTCCACATTGACAACTCTGATTTCTATGTTGCTGTAAAAGTTAGAGAAAAATAGATATCTCTTCTGAGATGTCTCTTTGAGAAAACTAAAAGCAGGTGACATTTCAAGATGTTATCTAAAGGAGTGATATCATATTTCCTCTTCCTTTCTTATGGGGATCTTTCCAGATCAGATTCTGCTGTACAGACTTCCTCCTTTCCCATCCTTCAAGTAGACAGCATAAGATGGTTCAAATAGAGGGAGAACATAAAAGGGAAAACTTACTTGCAGAGGAAGCTTCACCTAAAATGGGTGAAATTTATTCTCATTATCATAATATTTAATGACTCTGAGATATTTTCTCCACCTAAATAGTTATCAACTGTCGCGGTCTGAAAGGGAAAGAAGGACACGGTCCACGCGAGGAAGGGTGTGAACGGGCGTGAACACTTTATTATGGAGAGCATGGGATGCTTATAGGGTTCGGTCGGAGGGTTCTAGAACTTGGGTGGAGTCAGGGGCGGACCACGACTCAAAAGGAAAAGGGAAAGAAGGTTTATAACTTATAAGGAAGAACTGGGGGTGGCGTAGCCTTATAGGGTGGAGCTCTATTGCTCCCCCGGCCAGCCAGTGAGGCTTTGGGGTACATGAACCAATCAGGGGACTGTAACTGGGGTTTCCATAACTGATCAGAACAGTTGGACATACAGAAGTAATAAAAAGGTATTAATAGCCTATCTAATACATCTTTTATCCTAACAATAACACTTGAACAGTATAAAAACTTGTAAAAACAGCAGCTCTATGGCAAAGGGTATACAGCAGGTGGTTGTGGCAGCAGCAAACAGGTTCATCTATAGGTAGACATTATTCTTTCATCAGTCCCTGACAGGTGTCTCTCCTGACAATCAACCATTTTCATGCCCTGTTGGAAATTCTTGTAAGCTTCTGACTTCAATACCACACTGAGTCAGAAATCATATGAAGTTGTATTTATTCCCAGACCTTTCAGTTTTCTGTTTCTCTTTCCTTGGGTACCTGCTTTTTTTCAGAACTGCAGAATGAAAAAAAAAAAAAAAAGAAGAGAGAAATTTTATAATCTATTTTACTGATACATACTTGTATTTTAAATTGTGTAAATCAGTTTTAGAGTCCTCTGACTCCTTCTGTATTTCTAACTTTCCTCACCAAACTTTTTATCTCATCCACTGCAATATAACTGTGTTTTTATAATTATGCTCATTATTAGAAAACTGGTTGTTACCTTCATTTTTTCTTACACAATCTAACATAGGTTTTTTCTTAATCACTGATGGCCACTAGTTTACACCTATGACAGTACGGACTTAATAATTTCGCTTGGTTGATTCAGCTAATTTAATATGGTCAATATGTACAATTGCTTGACATCATCCCTTGTTATAAATATGCACTGGTTTTGCCATTAAATTCTCCCAAAGTCTTCATTGCTTCCTCTGACACATAATTTTGTGATATGCTATTGTGTCAAATTTTTTTCTAGATTGCATATTCAATACACATCCTAGTAAAATTATTATAGTGATTATATTTATTTATATATCATTATCTATATTATTATAATGCTATGTAAGGCTTCTGCAAAGGTAAGCTTTGCTGTCTGAAGTTTGGAGCTTAGGCAGTGCTCTGCTGAATAAATCCAGATGTATTCTCACTGCCGCTAATTCCAAGTTTCCAGGCTAAGTGAAAACCTCTGGAATTCCCTCAAAAAACTACTAACTCACCTGTTTGCTACTTGTACACAGCTCTGAATGAAGTGTTCATATTCAGATCTGAGACATATTCCTTGGCAGTATCCCAGTGACAGTGTCATTCTCTGTCTTTCCATTTACAAGACCAGTACTCAGCACACTATGTACACACCTATTCTCAGTGCATGGGGTGCATAAGTGCATAAATTATAAGATTGGCCATGGCATCAGAGATCAGAAACAAAATTTATTATTTCTTTTGACCAGAGCACTGAACAAGAATTTGTTCTTCCTGGAAAATTAATATGCAAAAAAGAGTTTTTAATGCTGCCCAAACTTTTATATTCAAAAAAATCTTTTAGTGTTAGCTAACAGCAATCATAACTATACTTGAAGTCAGAACTGAAATCAAATGTTAGGGGGCAAAAGGTTCCTAAAATCTGAGTGAGCAATTCACTCACAATAGATGAGGAACTACTGTAAGAACCCAAATTGCTAAATGCAACGTGTAATTTAACAGTAGTCTATTGATTTCAGTCCCAAATCTTCGTTCGCGAAGTCTAACCATGATTGATTTCAGTATTACCTAAAAGGAATCATGAACATATTGGTGTGTGCATATTCAACATCCTCATCAATACAAATGTGTATCAAGGAAAACTATGTAATGCCTGTAAAAATCTATTACTTGTTTTACGTTCTCCAAAATCCATATTTTTCTTCTATTACCTTGCTGGTCGCTTGCCTCTGGTATAATTAACTGATTGCTTTATTATTTGAGTATGTCCAGACAGATATTTGTTACTCAGATTCTCCTTCTGCTGTTTCAAGGGACCTTCATTGTCTTTTTGTTATCTTCTGAAGTTTTTTACTCTTTTTCTTTTTTTTTTCTCTGCCATCAGTGTATTTGGGGATCTATTAGTCTCATTTAAAAAAGATTGCTAATTTAAAGGATATCAGATTGGATCAAACCTCTCTAATTATTTTTTCCATCTCCTTGTGTCCTATCTTGGTTTTGTTTAAGGGTATGGAATTCTGTTCCAACTTAATTTTCTCTATACACATCTTTAATTAGCTGGTGTTTTAAGTCCAAGAAGTTAAATTACTTTAGGTTTCACTAACAAATTTTAATTTGCATTGTTACTTTCCATTTATTATCTTCTGCTCTTTTAAATTCCCTTTGGATTTTTTAGCTCACAAAGTTAAATTTTACCTTGTCTCCATACAACACTGAACTCAATACTCAAAATCAGTATATCACTGCATACTTGAAAAATCTCCATGACTTATATTCAGACACTCACTTCTGTTGTCTAAATTATAATAATTCAAGAGGACTAGGAAACCTGGTCCGTGAGACTCAATATTCTGGGTATACTTTAAAATACAAAGAAAAGTAGACAAAGTAAATTAGTCTTGCACATAAGTGCAGCTAAAAGGATAAAAATAAAAATAAATTACAGAAATCTTGAAAAGGAGTATAAACCTTTTCTATCCTCACATTATCCTTATTTTTGTCATTGTTCTTCCATTGAAATCTTTCCAGCACAAATCCTTCTATGAAAGGGGATTTTTTCATGTTTTCATTTGTTAATAAAGCAAAAATAATTTCTAAGCACAACCAGACACCACTTTCTTCAAGGTTCAAAGAAAAAGAATATAACTCATATATTTTCATCCTATCTAATTTAGCATGAAAGTATCTCACATTGACCTTAATAATACCCTTGATAGCAACTAAGTTGATTATTAACTAAGTAAATCTTTCACTTTATTCAAATCAGGCATTTTGATTTGCATTGAGTTTCTTTTTATAATAATGAATTTCTATTGCTTGGCTGCTGCATGCTTTTCTGTTTTTAAAAAAGCAATTTTTGTTACTTACTTTTAAGCTTATATATGCCAATAAATATTTAGTTCCTACTGTAGCATTAGAGTTCCTGACACTGACATCAGTGCTCGAAAATTGAGATTAAATCTTCTTTTCACAAATAATCACATAGACTTCCACAGATTTATGACAGAACCTAATCTGAAATACTTTAAATTGAGGTCAAAAAAGCTAAGTTATGAAGTTTCAAATTTCAACCATAAAAATCCTGAGGCACTTCAAAATTATGAAAACACACCCTGTGTTTTAACCTGGACTAGGAGCGGCTGCCATCTTCAAAAATTAAGCCATAATGGGTAACTACAGAAATATTTTTGCACATATTGAATGCATTCTGTAATTCTGTGATCTGTGCTGGTTCACATAAGGACTTCTGCTTTTGCTTTAGTATATCTTGAGACAGAAATACAATTATTTTAGGTAACGCGAAGTGAAACTTTACCCAGCCGTTAAGACTCCTTTTATAACTGTTGTGCATCTCCATTCCTCCTTTCAACTCCTGTGCTAAAGTTTAATTACACCATGTACTTACCTTCTCAGTTTTGTCTTGGACCTTTAATAAGTATCTCAGCATTACCTGAGAAAAAGATACTCCAAATTTTTGTTTGTTTGAAATTTTTACTTGTTAAATATTTTTATATTTTGCACAAATCTAGGTAAAAATCCAAACTAAACAAGACTGAAAATCTTGTTTGTCCTATTCCTCTCCACCGAGGTTATCAGTATTATCAGAAGCTAAAACTGAGAGCATGACACTGATACAAACATGTCTCTGTAAAAAGTCAATATAGCAAACAGAGAATCAAAAGACAAATTTCTATAACTATGTAAGGGAACTCCCTCTTCAGCAACAAATTTAAAGCCTAGAGTGTGTTTCAGTGTTTGGAAAGATAAACACCAAAGGACTTCCCATTGAATAAGTAATTTCCTGCATTCATTGGTATAAATATAAGCAGGGTTGAATTGTCTAAGATAAATATTAATTTTTTTTCAATGGGTTTCATCTACCCTTTCTCAGGTGTATAGTCTTGGTAATATCAGTTAATAAATTGCCTGCATGAACACTTATATGCACCACTGTAAGCAATTCTTAATGCTTGAAAGAAATGTTTTTACAGGAGAGAATTCAATATTTGATCAAAAAAATAATACAAAAGACCTTTTCCTAAAATAAAGAACTGCTATTAAACAGATAAATTTGCCACTGTTGTTTATTTCATAACAAGTTTATTAGCTCTCAAAACTGAATCAATTACCACAGATAAGCTTTATATGTCTTTTATTGGCATTCTAGATTCTAAACAGAATTTAATGAATGGACCAGGCTATATCCAGCAAGTGAAATTTATTTTATTAAATGATAAAGATATTATAATTTATCTTACCTCTTGTAAAATCTTATGCATTTTATTCCTTCGAATGGTAAAAAATTCAATATTGAGGGAAAATATCACAAAGTTCTTTATTTATGGCATTATTTATGTTTTACATAGCATTATTTCTCCTTGTTGATAGGCCAACATTGCTTTACAAAATGTATCCAATATTAAAGAGAAGTAAGCACCACTTAAATCAGCAGATTGCCCAGCGATGCTGTGGAGTTTCTATCACTGCAGGTTTTTAAGAACATCTCTGACAAACTTGTCAGGAGTGGTTTAGATAGAATTTATCTTGCCTTAGGGAAAAAGTTAGAATGAGATGATCCCTTGTTTCCTTCCAGTCCAATTTTTGGTGATTCGTAGCACCTTCAGCAAGGTTGTTTCTTACAACAGTAAGTATATTCAAGGAAATGGAATGACCTATATCAACAATTTCCAAGGTTTTTACTATTTACTAAGATTTTATTTTCTTGTAACTGCAACAGATGAATTTGAAGAACAGATGTTTTGCATATGCACAGATGTTTCTGTCCTTAGAAGCAGTTGTTAGCACTGAATATATTATTCTCTATACATTTAGTCTACCCTTTTTCTTTCAAGTATGGGAATGACCCACTACAAAAGAAAGCCAACTCACCCCTTCAACTTTTCTACCTTGTGGTAGCAACAGAGCTTAGACTTACAGTGAAGGTCAGGTGTGGCGAGACGTACTCGACCACAAAGGGAGGAGACCAGTGGCTCACTGACATAGTGGCCACAGTTATTCCCTGGATGTGTTGTTTGAGCATCAGCCATCAACCTCTCTCCATCTCTGGGCCCCTGTCCCCCATGCAGGGCCTCTCATTCCTGGGAGCTCCTGGCATCTTTTGAAGCTGCAGCATCTCCCAAACACCCAAAATGCCATGTCTTCAATCTTTTCTTATTCAGTATAGAGAGGTGAGAGGGAAGAAGAAACTCTAACTCCATTATCTTACTGTTCACATAAAAGTCCCAGCACAGTTTGCTGCTCAGTGACAGATTTCTAATCAACCAGAAACTTCAACTACTTCATTTCTTTTCTATTTTATTCTGCACTATCATGCACTTGCCTTGATCTGCCTTACAGAAATAAGTTAATGACATTTTTACAGTCCAAACATTTCAGACTCCCAGAAATCTACTTCTTTCAACTAAAATGTAGTCTCCACCTCCCTTTTCTTAAAATCATTCCTCTATCAATTAAATGATACTTTGAAACTCATGAACGGTACTTAGTCACTCAGCTCCACTGACTTTTAATTAAAGGTGGGTGTCTAATTGCCCAGAGTGCAACTGAAAATTGCCCTAAAGTATTTCTAATGTATAGTCATTCCTTTATCAATCTCAAATGCCTTCTTGTACAGTAAGTTCCCAATGTAATTTTCTCTGAAAAATCATCAAAACCAAACAAAAGACACAAAGGCAGAGAGGTCAACAAGACTGTCGCACCTCTCCAAATTTCTCTGTCAGTTTAGTATGACATTCATAGAGACAGTGTGTTCTGCTTCTGCAGATATCACTGAAAATATTAATTTGGCTTGAATAACATACAGTCAGTCCCATAAAAGGTATAAATTCTCTCAGAATTGATGACTTCAATAGTTTATTCCTACTACCTGTATCAGATCTTGTATTAACCTTATTAGAAATACTGTATTTTTAATAAAATAAAACAATATACTTAAATCCATCATGCCTTGGCCATGGAGATTAATGCTTTCCTGAAATGACACAAACAAGTTTGGAGAAATGACAAGTTGTTTATATTTCTACTTTACTCTCAATCCTTGTTAGATTATAAAAACAAACAAACAAAACCTCAAAAAAACTAAATTTTTATGCATAGCTTAAAAGTTTCTAGGAGAATATAGAATCATAATATAATTTACGTTGGAAAAGACCCTTAAGATCCATCCATTAACCAAATACTGCCAAGTTCACCACTAAGCTGTGTCCCTATGTGTGTGCCACATCTAACACCTCTTAAATATCTCCAGGGATGGTGACTCCATCACTTCCCTGGCTATCATATTCCAGTGCTTATCAACCCTTTTGGTGAAAAAATTCTTTCTAATATCCCTTCTAAACCTCCCCTGGTGCAGACTGAGGACATCTTCACTCATCCTGTCACTTGTTACTTGGGAGAAGAGACAAACATCCACCTCACAATAAACTTATTTCAAGTAGCTGTAGAGAATGACAAAGTTCCCCCTGAACCTCCTTGGAGCAATCCCAGCTAAACAACTCCAACTCCCTCAGTGGACTCTCACAGATCCCTCACTAGTGTCATTACCCTGGATGCAATGATAGACCAAAGAAAATGAAATTGTTTTCTTCAGTAAAGATCCACTAAATGGTTGGAAAAGACCACTGCCCAACTTCTGCAGAGTTTTCCTCCAATGTTTGAAGAAAATTGGCATTTTTCAATTGTGTCCAAAATAAAGCTGCATTATCATTGCAGTTCTCAGTGTTCTCTGAGTTCTTTGAGTGACACCACCAACTCTTCTGTCAATTATCAAGCTTTGCTTCATGTAGCTATACCGAAACATAGTTCTTGTAAGAAAGCATTAAGAAATAAATGTCATGAAATAGAGGAAGACTTAAACATCAAAAAATATTTCATGACTTCAAGATTCAAAAAGAAATCTTGCATATAAAGCAACACAGCTACTATTACTCAGAGCATATATACATATATTAAAACAGAAATAGCAAAGCAAGCCAACTAACCAAACAAAAAGCCCAATCCAAAATCACAGATAGAATCCCAGACATCGTTCATTAGGCAATTATTTATTGCCCTAAATGAATGTAAGAAGGTAATGGCACAATTAGGGGCATTAATATTTATTTAATAGTTGTTTTTATACAACTTACATTAACTATCAAATATAGACTCTCTCCGTACAGTTCATTCCTTGTTCAATGACAACAAAAGGGGTTTTTTTTATTAAATTGAGAAGGTGGTGGAAAAAAATCAAATGTCAAAGAGCAGCAGTAATTTGCAAAGCTGATGATCAAGACAGTCCCAAATTAACAGTGCTTTTATTTTCCTGACTATAACTTTCTAATGAAATATTTTTCAGATTTCAAATTATCATATATAAACATGTTCAACTGATATTGTAGAAATTGTAGGGGTTTTTGTGTGTGTGTTTGGGGTTTTTGTTTGTGTTTTTGTTTTGTTGTTTGTTTGTTTGTTTGTTTGTTTTTTAATGGAAAGAGAGGATTGAAAATTTCTAATTCCATTTTTATCATAGTCAAAATACTCAAAAAATTTTGAAGATTCCAATTAAGATCAAAAGAATGCAACATACCTCATGATCTGTTATTTGTATATGGCTGATTTTCCTAGGTATTTATTTATTCTATTCTTTCTTTAATCTCCATCTCATCTTACATTACAATGATGACTCCTTTAAAAAGGATTAATTTTTATTTGGATTTTTAAAAAATGTGTCTTGTCAGATGAAAAAAATTGAGATGATGGTTGACAATTTTATTAACATCACTTCCATTGCTAATTTCTCCAGTGCTGACAGACTTCCTTCTTTAAAATGTCTGCTTCCAGAAGCAAAAAATCCCTGTCATGTGCTTTTGTAAGTAAAGAGATAAAAAAAAAAAATCAACTGCTAGATCTACTTTCTTTTTGTGAATAGTTTTGTTTGAAACATCTCTTTTCCTGTTAATGTAACAGCGAAAACCTACACCAGACTACTTAAATATGTAAGAAATAATCAAACCCAAAACTTTAAAGCATGTAAAATGAATTGCAAAATTCTAAGTTTTTAAGGGTTTCTTAGAGCAGTTGCACTAATATTGAAATGGAAGGAATTGTAAGTTTAAATTTTTGCTATAGTCCATTTAACTCCTCTGCTGCCAATAGCAGCTATCTCCCTGGGATTTTCCCTTGGTAGGAAGCTCAGACCCACACTGCCACTTGCTCAATCCCTCATGTTGAGATTGGTGAAAGAATCAGAAGGGCAAATTGAGAAAAGTTGTGGGTTGAGATAAAGACAGTTTAATATGTACAACAAACATCGCATGCAAGAGCTAATCCTGACAGGGATTCATTCACTGTCCCCATGGGCAGTCAGGTGTTCAGGCATCTCCTTCCTTTTCTCAGCTATTTGTGTTGATCTTGAGGTTATACAGTATGAGATGCCCCCTTCCTCTGCTGGGGTTAGCTATCTCAGCTGTGTCTCCTCTGGCTTTCTCTCTGGCAGAGTCAGTGAGAAGAAGAAAAGGCCTTGACTCTGTATAGGCAATGCTCAGTAATAACTAAAGGATCCCTGTGTTATCAGTATATAATGATCCCAAAACACAGCCCGGTATCAGCCACTATTGAAGAAAACTAGCTCCTTCTTAGCCATAATATTTACAGCAGCAAATGCAAATGTGATTTTTTCAATTTATCTACTCAGATATGCAAAAAATATTTATTTTAATTTATTTATTACAGAAATTAATGCATTTCCATATAGAATTCACCATTCACAAGTACTATTGTTTTCTTTTCACTATCCAGTTTTTAATATGACGTGGAACAATGTAAAGTGATCTTCCTCTATTTAGTGTATATAATAAAACCCCAAATCATTATGCAGAGTGTTTCTGTGCCATAATCCTTTCTACTTATCACTACATTATCTGAAAATAATTTTGTGAGGAGGTGCACATTTTATCCTGTTTTGAAATCTTGGGGTTTTAAAATTTTTATCTGTAGGGTATAGATCATGATGCTGCTCTGAAGAACTTAAATTGTATCATTTCATAAAGTTTGCCTTCATCTTAAATAACTGAAATACTAAACACAGTTCAAAATTTCTTATTAGAGCTCCCCTTCATCATTCTACTGTATCGTCTCTACTTCCTACTGCACCTTTTCATTTATTTGAATGGGAGAAAAAAGTGGAAGTCAATGGAGCTCTGTCAACCTGCAAAACTTTTTATGACAGATTATAACTCATCTAAGTAAGAAACAACAAATCTGCAGAGAATGAAGTGTTGTCACTATCTTTTGTAATGCCTCACATGCTTCATGTTTCAAATGATTGCTATTGATATTCCTGCTTCCCTTCCTAATAAGTGATGTAGATATGATTGAAATGTACCATTTCTCTATCAGTACAATATAGAATGGTTAATACAAGTAAAAATTATGTTTAATTCATTATATGGTGTACATTTTCACTCTTCTTAGGACTTGCTGGCAGATTATTTCTCATTCCATGCAATGTTTGGAATTAACAAAATTAATCTAACCTAACTTTGGAGCAGATCAGAACAAAATGCAAAAATACTTTTACTGGATTTAGTTCTGCTTTCCTCTGCTTGACCCACATACCAATTCTTCTTTACAGAACACAGTAAAAGTATACTGTGAGCTGGGATTTTTAACATCCATGCTTTTAAGGAAGCCAGAGTTTCTGCTGGCAACTTCATCATGCTTTGTATATTGATGAAACCTGCTTGTACTAAAAGTGTGAAATTATTTTTCATTTCATATAGGAAAGTGCCAAAGCAACACAGATGTTCTGTTTAAGAGTCTGTGCTTTAATTTTTTTCCAGAGAAGTACAGTGTTAATTTCAACTTATACAAAGAAGTGGAAACATCTGTCATATAACACATTTGTTTTAAAGTATATGCTGTATTTTTAATGTATTACTAAGACAACTTGAAATCCAAGGTTTAAGAGAATATACATAAATAAATTAATTGGGTAACAAAAAAAATATTAATTTCCTAAAGATGAATTCATGGATATAACTCCTGCCAAGACTTTAGATGGTTATGGTAAGTAAAAATTCCTTCAGTTAATTCTTAATACATACCTGTACACTTTATTTATTTTTTTTATTCGTTTCACATATCACTACTTTAAACATATTGCTATTGTCCTTCCACTATCATATTTGGAATTTTTCCTCACTTTCAGTACTAGATGGTTGTACAAATAGTTCCTGATCTCATTATTAATCTATTTGTAAGTGTGAAATTCCCTGTACCTGTTGCAGGTATTACCATTATTTATTAATGCTGTTTTAAAAGAAGACACCTTATTGGTTAATGCTACTCAGATTGCCTGAATGGTCTGTTGTATCTGGAACCTAATCCCTTTTTTTTTTTTTTTTGGTAAAGGGCACTGAGTAAGTAACAGGACCATTAATGTAAAGGCACCATCAGGTGGATGTGTTGCTTGTAATATGCTGAGAAATCCTGCTAGCTGGAGTGCATCTTTGAAAGGAAACAAATAATTTTACTTGAATATTCTCACCAATTTACTGCCTTACAGTCTTGACATCTGGGAAAGGTTTCTACTTCTGAGTAAGATTGATGAAATACGACTACAAAACACCATCTGTCTTTCAGAAATATCCCAGTCTCCTTGACTTTTTTCTGTCTGGGTTGACCCAATAACTTTTCACTGGTTACAATTTTCCTCAAAACAAACATCAAGCATCAGTTAAAACGTAATGTGATCTACTAAGTAACTTTGATGTAAACAACTATCAGGCACTATTGAGACTCAGAATGCTTTAGGATAAATAACAACTATGTTACCAAGACTTTGTCATTTCTTGGTTTGGTGAAGAGGCTCAGATATAATCAAAAGATATTATATTCCACGAGGCAGAATAGATTCTTCAAAGAAATCTATCACCCTTTTTATACAATGTTTTTAGGGGGAATAGTTGGCAGGAACTGTGTTAAACATGAGTTTATTCAATAGTGCAGCTGTTTTATGTATTGGTTTCCTCTGACTTCAATGGTTTTTGGCAATAGAACTGTAAAAATATGGCTATGAAAGCAAAGCTATTAACAAGCAGCTCAACCAAGAGAGTAACAGTAATCCTTTTAACTAAATGGCAATTGTTGACTATTAGTTGCCTAACTCTGCAGTGGAAGGATAGTGTTGACTTAAACTGTATTAAATTACAGGAGCTTAAAATGTTTCATTTCACATCTGCAGTTTGTTCTCCTTTGTGTTCTTTGCTCTCTATTATTTTTTTCACCTTAACTATATCTGAGCTGCCTGTACACAGGAATAGTGGCAGAGATGGACAGAAGAGATACATTTAATGAGATAGGTGTTGTAGTTCCTGACATAATAAGTTTATCAACACCAAGGTGCTCTGAATTGAATTAGTTTTGTCTTGATTTACATATGGACATCAGACTGAGAAAACCTGACATCTCAACAGTTTATAACTTTTCAAATATTATATAATTAGAGATGCAATTTTTAGAGATGGAGGAGAGGGAGAGAATCTTTTCAGGAGATTCGTCCTCTGCAATTAACTTTTATGTTCTTGGTATGATTTTACTGACATTTGGGTTCCTATCTGTTTTGGGAAGAGTAGCAGTCAGGTGTAGGCACATAATTTTTTTCTGCACTGGAGTATTTATCAGGCAGCAAACTGTCATTCAAGAACTTTACTTCTTTTATTTGGATTATTACAATTTCAAAAAGCTCATAATATAACAGTTCACTTTTTAAAGTGTGATGGTTCTTTTAATCCCGTGATGTTGCCTGAAATAGACGGAATCCCCTATCACTGCAATTCACATATAGACAAGCCTCATCTAGTACTCTGGTGCCCTTATCCCTCCAGTTTGTTCTCTCTTGTGCTAACAAAAGCAGATGGAAGTAGACAAGGTAATGTAATTTTGTGGAAAATATGTTTATCAGGAGAGGAATTTTGTTGTTGTTGTTGTTTGGTTTTGTTTGTTTGGTTTTACTTGGTTTGTTTGTTGTTGGTTTTTTTTGTTTGTTTGTTGATTTGGTTTGGTTTGGGTTTTTTTTGGTTGGTTGGTTGGTTGGGTTTTTTTGCTTTTGTGTTTTTTTTTTTTAGGGGGGGGTTGTTGTTGGTTTGTTTTTAACCCTGAGCTAAAACCAGCCTGTTCTTTGCTTAAAAGTTTTATTATGCACAAACATATATATCTACTATTAAAATCTGAGAAACAGAAGAATAATGAACTGCAAAAAGTAGTTCAGCAACTCACAAAGAAAAAAAGTGGAAAGAAAAACAAAAGATTTTTTGTTTGGTCTTGTTCTATCAATCAAACACATTTCAGTGACTTTAATTAGTTAATCTGGCATCTTTCTGCTTTTACATATTTCTCTATATTTATTATGACTTTTAAATGCTTATTGTCTGCCAAATGATTCATAACAAGTTTAGACAACAAGTTCTCTCATTATTTTTTATGTAAACTGTTTGGAGGGAAAGTGCTGAAGAAATACTAAGGGAATATAAAAGTATCTGCTTGTGTTGAGATTTATTTTTTTTAACTAATGAAAGAATAATGTAATAAATTGGCAGTTGAATAAAGCAAAAAATAATCTTGCAGATCTTAACTGTTTCCAGAAATTTATATTTCCAAGGTGAAACCTTTACATTTGCTTTAGTTCTAGTCCTAGATTTGAATCCCTGTGACCTCGAGATTCCAGTCAAGTTACAGGCCCGGATATTTTAGCTAATACCACATAATGGTTTGGCACTGTCTGATGACTCAGCCGAGCAATATTTTCGTCCCAAATGGGCAACCTCTATAAAGAGTGATACCCTTACCTGGTTTTCTGAAGTCTGAGAGTTCACTTCTAATTAGAGCTGAAAAAAGCTTGACAGAATCAGGAGCACTGAGACCTGAAATGCAGTTTCTTGAGCATAACAATGCCTCCAGTTCTTTCCTTTTAACATCATTAAGAGCCCTGAGGATAACAACAGAATGTAAGGGAAGGATAATATAATCAAAAAGATGGAATCCTCTATGGTCATTATTTGTGGCACAAACCAGGTTTTAACAAAAGTAAATTTCAGGCACTGATACAGTAACAGTAGAAATGAGTCCACTTTCATAAAAGTAAGAAAATACTAGACAGAAAGTTACAAAAGCAAACTTCTATTAAATAAGACTCATTTGCTAAATATTTCAGAAGCATAATGGAAAGAAATTAATACATAGCTGTAGTTTGGATGAAGCAAATGAACACTTTCTTTAGTTATTTATAATAATATACAAAATATACAGTCATGTATTTATAGTGGGTGGAAATTGTGAGTCGCCTTTTTAGTTTAGTGCTCCAAAGTGAATCTTCTGCAGTTGTTTAACAAAAACTACTGTGTCAAGACAGTCATCAATAAGCACTAGCTGACCTGCTTGAGTAGAAGATTGGACTAGATGATTTCAAAGGGTGCCTTCCAGCCTCAAAAATTCTGTGAGTAAATAAATAAATGTAGTGAAAGTACGTCAGAGACTTAAGGAATTAATCCTTATACTCAATGTTATACCTCTAGATTTGATCTAAAATGAAGATTCTTTTGATATTCACAGATTACTTATACAGCTGGCCATGAAGTAAAACCAACATGCTCAGTAGGATGCATGGTGAGCATGGGGTATTTTCTTCTCCTGACAGCTGTAGAGGCTGTCAACAGTTGAAGTTACTCTGGAGAGCTGTATGTGGATCGATATGAGTTCAAAGAAAGGTCATGACTTGCCATGGACTCATAGCTACCAGTATCCAAATGCATAGGTTGGTTTATAGCAGTGTTATATGACAGGTACCAAAAGATTTCCGGATATCAGCATTTAGCTGGAAAAAAAAAAACAAAAAAAACCCAAAAAAAACCCAAAAAAACCCAACCAACCAAACAAAAAAACCAAAAAAAACCAAAATAAAACAAAAAACCACAAAACAAGCAAAACAAAACAAACAAAAAAAACCCACCAAAACAAAACAAAAAACAAAAACAAAAAAAAACCCACTTGGATCACATTTGCTGCTTGTAAGAGTAATATGATGCAGTAGAGAAGAAATGTCTGGAAGAAATTGCCATGCTAGCACTCCTTAACAACTGTGTTAAGGTACAGGTAATTGAATTAAGTTCTACTTCTAAATGCATAAATAGAAGCCTGAGATAAATCTATTTGATAGGTGCTCTGGGGCACTCTTGCTGGACTAGAACTTAGCAAAATTAAAATGCATTGCTTGGGAAAAATAATGTAATGTAAAAAGAAATTGTAATGAGTAATCTCAAAAATAAGTGATTTGCATTCATATATGGGTGACATGACCAAGTGTCAAATATGAAGCACATGCTTCCAACCACATCACATAGGCAGTTTAATATAGGATTAAAGATGCAAAGAGAGTCCAGAAGAACCTCTTGAATATTAAGGTTAATTCTCTGTAATAGCAAGCAGCTGTAAAATATACATCAAGCTTGGTGCAATCCATGGTACTATATTACTTGTGGGGTTTTTTTTCAAATATGTCTTCTGTATTATTTACAGACCAGAACAAGTAGTTCAGTGCTTGGATTGATGCAGTGAGAAGTAAAGATTTTTACATTCTCAGTGGAAGTACCTCTGGAATGTTATGCTGAAGGAAAACAGAAGCTATTCTCTGAATACAATTCAAAACATTCTTTTATTCAGTTGGCAAAAATACAACCATTTAACAGATTGATATAGTAACCATAATAGGATTTACTCCATGGAGAAAGCAGAATGTCCTAGTCTGTGAGCCAATTAGTCTATCTTCAATTATTTTGTGTCTCAGAGGAAGACTCTTGATTCAAGAATCCGGTTCCCACTTGAGGTTTTTTTAAACTTCAGCCCATTTTCTAAAATTTGACCATTCTGTCAAACTCCTTTAAGACTGATATTATAGGATTATATACAAAAGTGAGAAATTTTATTATTTCTGTCTGTGCACAATTGTTCTATTTCAATTGTAAAAGTGCTTCATGGCAGTAAAAAA
>VXAU01003505.1:254394-274880 GCA_013399695.1 Formicarius rufipectus | reverse complement strand
TTTTTTAAGTGACTGCTGAGCAAAAAGATTACATTTTTACACTTTCTGGTGATACAATCTTTGAAATAAAACTTTCTGTAGACGAATGCTTAATCACACAAAAGACAGTCAAACTATAAAGTCTTAGGTAAGCTCTTTAATATTCATTCAATTAAAAGTGGAGATTGGTTCACCTAGAATTTGACCCCTGTCACCCTAGATAAAGGTAAGTCTGAGCTGATTGACAGCATAGGGATTACTTCACTTACATGATAACCAATTTATCTAATGTACTGGTTTATCCCATGCAATTTTGAGGAAACAGGATAGTATAAAAAGTAACAAAAGCTGAGGTAAAGTTGGATTAAAAACATCTTCCTTAGATATCTGTCATATGAAAGGTGGGAGTTTAGATTTTTGTCTATCAGTAGTCCCAAGAAAGCTGAAGCGCTGGTGTCCAACTGTCTGTCAGTGTCTCGTAAATGAGACCCTTCACCAACAGAGTCACAAGGCCAGAGGTTACCTTGACCTCCTTTTTAGGAAGGACTCAACAGAGCAAAGACCTCTCAGCATGTCCTGACAAGGTGTTATCTGCTGCTGGCAAAGACTACAAGACTCACTTTAACAGTTTATGGAATAACACATTTCAAATTGTGATGCCCCAAGGCACCCTTCTTGTGGGTGGAGAAGATGGGCTCAGTCTGTTGACTGATCCTAGCAGTTTCACTGGAGGACTTCTCCCACTTTCTACCTATCCTCAGCTTACTTCTATACTATTTTCTCTATGTGTGGATGAAATTTGAGTGGTTTTAATAATAAATACCTTTTATTTCTGATTGGTGTACCTAATGAAAGTGGGGTGGCCATGGTTTCACACATGAGGAGGGGGTTGTTGGCTCCGGCAGCAGAACATTTTGATTCTCCCTTATCTGACAGGCATTGTTTGGTCTCAGTACTGCAATGTTCTTCCGTTCTGCTGAGAATAGAATGAAAAGAGTGGCAACATAGCCTCCACTTCATTTCATGCTTTGTTATATTCCTCTGAGCAGATGTAAACATCTGTATTGGGGGGCATGTTGACTTCAGTCCAGCCAGGGAGTAGCAGCTGCTTTTTACCCTAAAATTCTAAATCCACTTAGGTTTAACAGTATCCATTATCCCACAATATCAAAGATATTTTTTCAAGACTAAAGCCTATTTCACCCAGTGATATTAGTTTAGCAATTAGTTCTATGTGAAATTTAATTTTCCCAACACATTTTCACTGAAAAGTTTTGCAGCATTCTTGCCTTTCAAAGAATAATGGTTTTTATATTTATAAAAAATATGGACATGAAAGAAAACTCAAAACCTTTAGGAGCAAGACTAAAGGATAAAGAATAGCTTTACAGATTTACTTTTAAAGATTTTCTGTTGTTTTCACAAGTAGAGTGATAAAAGTTTTATGTGCTTTACTAGTGAGTGAGCAAGAATTTGTGAAGGAAATACACATCACATGGTACTTGTAGCTGTTGAAAATGTGTGGAGAATATAAAGGTTTAAGTGAGTCAACTGCTGTCAGAAACATAGGGTTAGTTTTCCTGCCTCATGTCAGAACATCACAGCAAATTCACACGAGACCAGAATGATTTCTGGTGAAATACTGCAGTGGGACTACATTGAAATGGTTACTCAGTAACAGGTGAGCAAGAACCTATAATAAACTCTTCAGCTCATGGATCTGATACTTGATTTTCTATTTTCTAAGTAGGTTTTCCTGTGCGTTTCTACAGACATTATCTGCCAATTAAAGCAGTAAATTGATGGATTAATTTTCATGCTCTTGAATTTTACAGGGGATATCAAACACTCCTGAATATAAATTAAAATGCTTGCTAATAGCAAGAAAATTTAAAAACAAGATTGGTACTTTTCATGGAATACCTAGAAATCCCTATCAGGCTCATTCTTGATTTTGTTTGGGTTTGTTGTTGTTGTCTGGGTTGTTTTGTTTGTTTTTTGACTGTGGACTAGCTGCTGCTGTTACTTGAAGAAATTTCTCATCATAAAAGTATTTCAGGAATTAATTCTACATAAATTTAATAATTTTTAGGTATCATCAGTGACAGATTGTTTCAGAGGTGCTTAGGCTGATAGGAACAGAAGATATTCAACAGCTAGCGAAAATGAATGAGTGAATGAATGAACATGTATCAATTCCAGTGAGAAAAAGTAAATGTCCCCACTTCTATTCTTATTCATCCACCTGCAAATCCATCAAGAAGCCCAGTAAACCCTGCTGCACAGAGATCCATATCACTTTTTGCTTGTCAAAAAAACTGATTTTCTCTAGCACAGAGCCTGAAACAGTCTACTATCTCTCCTACCAGATGTCAAAAAACTGGTAAGCAAAAGCAAGCCAATCCTCTGGATCTCTGTTTGTCCAAAATATCTACCAAATAGTAGGAAAAACCAGGGCTACAAATGGCCCATCTCTCTAGCTGTATGATTTCGCAAGTTAATATATTAATACCAAATAGAGGGATGAACACCATGAAGGACAGAGAATCTCACCAACAGAACGTGACACAGGCCCAAATGGACCTTCTGCTGAATAGGTGTTTGCAAGTTCAGAGCAGAAGGGAATTGAAGATGCCAACTGCTTGCTCAACACACATGTTCCAGTTTTCTCTATTGTTGCAGAACCTTGTCATAACCACTCGGTGTAATTATTTTGTCCCATAAAACTGAATATATTTGGTAATTTGTTGGCCTATTTTCTTTTTCTCTTTCTTTTCCAAATTACTTATTAGATATTTGCTATATTTTCTTATTGAAATTGTGCATTAATACATCCTTAGAGTGGTAATAATGTTATGAGAGATGGCTTTGCACTGTTAAACCTGCCTTTTATTACTCTGTAACTGTTTTAATCTCTTTCTCCAGTTTAACTTGTGTTTGTAAAACATTGGCATTACTTCTTCTGTTATACCACACCAGTCATGAAAGACTCAAGGGATCAAGACTCTAGTAAGGAGTTTGTTACAGTTATAATAATAATAAATAATAAACAAAATATTTCTTCAGTAATAGAAAATTATGGCAGTAAATGCTTGTTGAGGGAATTAGTGAATATGGGCAAGCTGAAGAAGTCTCTAAATATTGAATTTTAGACCAGATGTGATTTGTATACTTATAAAGCAATTTACTTTGGAAAATAAGGAATATTTAAACTTTGAGCAGCTGCTGTATCTATATAAGATGTCATATTTTAACAGCTAAGAGCTACTTTCTTTCCTCAAGTCCTTTAGTTATACCTGAATTAAGTACTGTAAAAATTAGGGAAAAAGGGGGAGAGGAGGAACTTCAGAAACTCTTTAAGTTCAGTTTCAATCAGGAAATAAGTATTTTAAATGATTCCTTAAATGTATCTACTCTTACAAGCCTGTAAACATTCACCTTTTTAACAAGATGCATTCACTTGAGTAAATATTTTGACACATCAGTCAGACATTGATTACATGGTTACATCTTTAACAAAGTAAATTCTCATGTAATTCCAATACTAAAGGAAAAAAAAATGTCATTGAGCTGCAACATCTGAAGTCAAGGTAAAGACTAAAACACTGATTACTGAACTCATCTTCTCTAATCTTGCATTTGTAGGTATTGCAATTGCTTCTATTTAACTTTGTTTGAAAAGAGCTCTGACTGATAAGGAATAATACATGTGAGAAAAAAAATTAAACTTTAAGAAAAAAATAAAAGTGTTCCTTCATTATATCATTAAGATATTTATTTGCATTTTTTTGTTGCAAGACAAAACTTCAGGAAAACTAGAAGTGAATATGCACCCAAACACTGTGCTGGTTTAGAGTTAAACTGGCAGGAGAAATCAATCCAACTCAGAAAGGGATTGCAAGTCAGAATAACAATTTAATAAAAGATCACAAAATACACTGAGACAGAAAGCAACTTCATTTGTGCTACAAAAACAGATATACAGCCCAGCACAGTGGGGCATGAGCAGAATGGAGCTCACCAAACCCTGTGCTAAACAACAAGTATCCCCCCTGAGTTCAAAGTAAGAAGAAAGGAAGAAACCTGCTGGTGAAAATGATGGTTGCAGTCCAGTGGCAGTCTCAGACCAGTCAAGACTTTGGTCCTCCTCTGGATCTGAAGAGAGATCCCGGTCCCAAAACCCCAAACTTATATCTGCTTGAGGTCTGATGGGAACGTCCAGTCCCTCCCCCAGGGTGGAGAGTTTCACAATGGGTGATTTACTCTATAAGGTGAATAATGGCATATTTTTGGCATCCCTGATGGCCCATTAGCAGACATGACCCCTCAGGTGGGTGTGGAGGCAGGAAAACTCCCTTATGCCACAGAAGTTACTAAACACCCAGCTTGTAGCCTGAGGGGTTGGGTGTGCCTTAGGCAGCTGTTGCTCATGGGTTATTGTGAGCAGTTCACGGGGAAAAAATGATATAGAGGGTTTAGAATACACACCCACACAGTGGCAAACTGATCCTGGCTACTATAACCAGGACACACAGACACAAAGGTATATATGTGATAAGATTAATGAGATCTTACTGTTTTACCTCTAAGAACCATCCATGACAACAGTTTATAGATTCCTTGACATTCATGGAACAGGTGTTTGTCACAGGCCTTTGCATTTGGTCAGAGGTCAGAATAAGTTAAGGAAAGAACATCTAAGAACATGTCCTTAAGACATTTGAGAACATCTAAGACACCTGAATCCATCTAGGATGGCATTTTAGGTCTTAATAAGATTGTTCTCCTAATAGCTTTACAAATAAATAAATTAAGTATTAAAATATGTAAATTTCTACAGTAAACGGAGGTTGAAAAGAAGTTTCATGATCTTATTAAAAAGAAGATAAAATACTTTTATATTCTGAAAATTTATATCAGATTTAATCATTTAAACCAAAATTTAAATATTACTGATGATCCAAAAAAATGAGTTAACCAATTTTGCCTCAGTAATGTTTCAATCTGTGCATGTTTCACTTGCACCATATGTTTTTGTAGCTGAAAGATACTCAAGATTTAGTCAATGTTATAACAAAAAATGAAGTTCTATCAGCTTATTATCCAGTAGGAAGCTGGTTTTCTAAATTCTAATCAAAACGGAGTTTCACATTGAAAAGGTCATATCACACTGTACATTAAATACAAATTCACATGGGTGAGAGTGAAAGTCACTATGTATTCTGAACTTAGTAGAAGTGGAGATGTAACAAGGTAATTGAAGCACAGGAAGATTCTTGGATCTCCTGGGCAATATGTGACTTCCCTTTTTACATAACTCTTGACCAAAATGGTTTTTTATCCGTGGTTCTCTACTGCAATAAGGTGTCGCTGCTGTTGTGCAGACCATGCTAAACAGACCCCAGTGCTCTTCACAAGAGCTTCTTTGAGAGCTCAAGGTAATGGCTGTGTGTGCATTGCAGCATGGATCAGTAGTGAGCACCTTTTTGAAGAAGAAAAGCCACAAACCCCATATTAAAATGCTAGACTGTTCTTTTTTTCTTACACACATTTGAGTCTTAACCCAGGACTTATGAGCGTATACCTTTTCATCATTGGTACCTCCATCACTTGCACCAGCAGGCTTCTCGAGATGAACAGGGGATCCTTGAACAATAGGTGAAATGTGGAAGTAACAACTTGGGGTAGGCTTGTGGAAACCAAAAGAGAACCACTTTTACTTCTTAGTGAAAAGTATTCCTTCTTTTCTTCCTGTTAGTGAGGAGTATTGCCCCTCAGTCACTTTGTAAGAATGATGTGTTTGAAAAGAAGGTCTGATGGATCAGCTTAGGGTACCATTATGTGGTGACATGAGGCAGGATTGGCATTGCTATCCTACTGTGGCTTTCACAGATTTCTGAAAACTCCTAGTTTTGATTTATTTTTTAGTATATGTGAATAATAATTAAAAAACAAAACAAAACAAAAACAAAACCCAAAAAAACCCAACCAAACAAAAACTCAAAACCAACCAACCAAACAAAAAACAGGTTAAGGGGGACAAGGAAAGATTCTCTGAATGTATGGATTTTATGTTTGCAAGATCATCTTATCACTGTATTCAAGAGTCAAAATTTTCTTCATGAGTGAGTATCTATACAACTGAATTTAATAGTCCAAGAAACTGGGAATAACTGCAGCAGAAACTAAGAGGAACTGTATGATTAGGGCTTAGTTCATCCTCCAGTCCATGCTGTTTTGGGTAGAAGTTATTTTCTTCTCACAGACCTGAAATACCTCCAGATAGTGTTTTAGGGACAATTCTACAGTGCTTACTGTAGAAAAAAACAACAATCAAACCACATTTGATTTCAATTACAGAGTTTTAAGTCTAGAACACTATATGTTTTTCAGTTGATTTAAGTCCATTTGAGAATCTAGAAAAACATTGTGTTTTTATATCAGACAAAAGAGCTATTTAATAAAATCTCTCATCTCAGAATTAGCCCATCTAAATAACAACAGCAACAAGACCAGAAATTAAATTAATAAAAATTAAAATACGAGGCCATATATATTGTGTAAGAATATAAACTGAAGGCATTTGTACTTCATGTTCTTTCAAAAATGGGAAGGATTTAGCTTTCCTAAAAGGAGAAATAAAGTTTTCAACTAAAATGTCAATTTATTTTATTGTCAAGATTCGTTTATATTTTGTGAGTGGTAGTATTTTTTATTTCTGTCCTCAAATATTTCTCTCCCACTTACACCTTGTTTCAAGTTAGGTTGTGTTATACATTAATTCAATTGTCAATCTAAATAATATTAATTGGAGTTTATATTGGGAATGAAATCACAAGGAATAAGAGAGATTCTTACAAGGGCAATTTTTAAAGATAGAGAGGCAGGTAAGAAGTGTAGAGGAGTTGTTCCAGATTTTATCTTCTGCATAAAGAAAGAGCATTGGGAATATGCAAAAAAAGGAGAGGTTATCAGATGCAGCCAGTTGTAGTTAGTGTCTGTAGAAGCAGATGGCACAGTACTTGAAAGTACAATATTAAATTTTTAAAAAAAAAAAAAATCATGCAGTAATGGTCTCTTTCTCCTTGACTCTAGCATAATTCCCCAAGGATACATGGACTTGAGAGATTTTCTTATATAGATTCAAGGAATGTGGTTGTAGATTAAGGGGAATCCTTCATATCCAGAATATAACAGACAGTAACAGATTGTCATCTAATATTCCTGAAGTAGTCAGAAATTCGATTGCTTTTCATTTAGCCAAAGCCTTAGCAATACATGCATTTCTTGTGCAGAAAGCTGTGCACATCAATAGGTGTGGCTGAAGGGAAACAAGGTGGTGAGAACCAGTTATGCAAGCTTCCCAAGGACTTTTTTGTTGAAGCACCATGGATCTCATCTTAGACCCATGGATTAAATTTCTATTTGTAGCTAGAATTAGATGTGCTTTTGGAACACCCTATCTCTCCCAGATTCATCCAAAAGGGAACCAATTCATAAATTCCATAACTATCCCACAGTGCACAGCAAAGGGAGTGATCTGGAGATTTGATTCAAAAGCTTATTCAGTAAAACATCAGTAAAACATCAAAGCAGGGTCAGTCATATGGGTAGGACATAATTTTTCTTATGTACCAGGGTCCTGCACCATAAATACAGGCTGAGGGATGCAGGGACTGAGAGAGGTACTGCTATGAAGGGCTTGGAGGTAGTGGTGGGTGACAGGCCTGACATGGTCTGGCAGTGTGTGCTCACAACCCAGAAAGCCAGTTGTGTGCTAGGCTGCATCAAAAGCAGCATGGGCAGCAGGTCAGAGGACAGGATTCTTCCCCTCTGCTCTGCTCTTGTGAGAGCAAACCTGGAGCACTGTTTAGCTCTGGAATCCCCAATATAAGAAGGATATGGAGGTGTTGATGTGGGTCCAGAGAAGGGTCACAAAGATGGTTAGAGGGATGAAACACCTCTTTTATGAGGAAGACCCAAGAGAGCTGAGATTGTTCAGTCTGGAGAAGAAAAGGTCCCAGAGAGACCTTATAGCAGCCTTCTTAAGATCTTCAGGGGGTCCACAAGTGAGTTGAAGAGACACTTCTTACAAGTGCCTTACTTCTTCCATTAGTGATAAGGCAAAGGAGAGGGGTTTTAAACTGAAAAGATGGAAGGTTTAGATTAGATGTAAGAAAGATATTTTTTATAATGGAGGCTGTAAAACGCTGGAATAGGTTGCCCAGAGAGGTGTTGGAAGCCCTGTCCCATGAAACGTTCAAGGTCAGGCTTGACGGAGCTCGGAGAAGCAGAGTAGAAGATGCAGGGAAGTTCATTGCAGGGAGTTTGCATTAGGATTCTATGATTCTGTGATCTATGGGAGCTTTCTCAAGGATAGAGAGATGATAATATAAAAACAGGCTTTATTGGGGCTGAAAGGGAAGTTTTATCTTCTTTTCTCTTTTTGAAATTTGACAGATGGAAAGTAATTAATCTAATTGTGAATGTCTACAGAGAGATGCTCAGTTTTAAGCCAGACACCTCAGCTGTCTTATCCATACTTTTATATTCAAAGGAGAGACACGGTGTTTTTACAGCACATAACATGTGGAGTCATTTAAATATCTCTTTTAGATTAAAATAATCATGCCTTATGTCTTTCCACCGCTTATAAAGGGAGCCTGAGGAGTTTCTTGTAGGTCTTAGCCCCAGTTATTCAAATTAGATCAATTTAATTATATGCTATGTGTGTGTATATGTAATTACATCTTTATGAAAAAACTTTATGGGTACAAAGGAAAGAGCATGTTTTTACTTCCTTTGAAAAGATTAAAACTACTCAGAGGTGTGTCTTACTTATGACATCAAGAAACAACTTCTATTAACCTGTACGGTCTTCACTTATTAATGTAGAGAAATGCTCTTAGACATCAAAGGGAAGTTGAAAAAAACACTTTTTTACAATATTTTCGTTACCTGAATTTTAGTTTGGAAGGTTTTGAATGTACTTTAGTTCTGATGAGGTTGGGCAGCAGTTATCCTAGCAAATAGGAGAATTTATGATGAAAGATTAGGCAATATTTGAAAAATTAAAAAAATATCTGTACATGCAGATAAGGAGATGAAGCTGAAGGAGAGAAAACAATGTTTCCACAATACTTAGCAAGAAAACATTTTTGGTTTTCAGCTGACAGCAAATGGGGATCTAGAGAGATTTTGTAATAGAGATATGTAGATGCAAAGACAAACAAATATGCCATCTTTGTTATCAGTCACTGTTTTTCTGGCAGGAAAACATGGGAGGAGGTAGGAGCATCATTGTGTTAGAAATGTACATACCAGTATGAAGGACTGCACATGGGTAATAGCCGCGTCTCATGTAATGTTTACGCAAGGAGAGGATATTATTGTCAGCTACTGAAACACTAGTCAAACAGAGGCCAGCTGAGTACATGCAGAACCACTCCCTGAGCAGGCAGAGCACTGCTACTTCTGGGACAGTAGGAAGAGATGATGTAATATGCAGTGGGATGTCTTGTTGAGGTAGTAGGTGTTGGAGTTCAAAAATACTTAGCAACGAAGGAGTTAACAGAGATGTAGAGGAGATCTTGAGAGAGGCCTGAATAGACATCTCGACAGATAAAAGGCTGCAAAACTGTCGCCTCCCTGTCTACAATATGTATGAAGCTACCTCGACTTTGGAAACACACTCTGAACTTGTCATTGTATTGCTAATACATCCATTACCATGTATCTCTCCCTAGTTAATGGTGTGTTACCCCATAGTTACAACATCTTCCCCCATGTTTAGCATAAACCGAGCCCTGAGATGAATATTCATTTTACTGAGCATATATATGGTGTTATAGTTTCAATAAAGTTGTTCCAGATTGACCCCCCACAATCTGGGACCGTGCCCGACTGCAACAAATGGGACCCGTACGTGGGGCTCTTGAACCCTGGCTTCTAATATTTAGAAGTTTGCTAGTGAGAGCTGTCGAGTCAGAACAGTGAAGTGCGCCACTGATAGCGGTTGCAGTGCTCCGTTCGAACTTGAGGAAGGAGCTCCGAAGCGACAGTGCTTGAACAAGAAGAAGTTCGGGTGAGCGGACCGAGAACTGAAGCCTAAGAGAGCTTCGTGAGATAATAAGTAGAAATATGGGGGGAAATCTGTCATCAGAACAGAAACATGTATATTTGGTAATGAATAGCCTGCTTAAACAGCGCGAGTCTAATGTAGATGAACAGTCTTATGCAGAATTTGCTGCTGTGGTCTCAAACGAATGACCCAGAACTGAACTTAGCAAACATCTTTGATGATGGCCATTGGGACCTAATTGGCGTTTTCGTATGGGATGCCGTGACGACGGGAGATGCCCATGTCCCTAAGAGACTGCCCCCTCCCAGAGCGAGTGGTACAGGCGAGAGCGGCCCCAGTGCACCCCCACTGCTGCCCGTGCTGCCGTGGAAGAGCTGCTCGTACCCTCCTGAGCTGGCAACTCGCGGCCCCGTCTCTGTTTCGCTACAGGAGAGGCATGATTGCGGCATGCGGAGCTGCCCGCAGCACCTGTCCCGCCGAGAGACAGTTCGTTCCTATATGGAGGAGTTGGAACTGTGGCCTCCCGACCCCGTGTCTAGAGGGGAAAGCTTAAAGCAAGATCCTGTTGTCACCTCGGAGCCAGCAGCAGCTGCAGCAGACACTACTGCCGCAAGCGGGGAAACTGCCACTACAGGACCTGTGGGGGCCAGCCCCGCTCCCGGGAGCACCAACCCCGCTGCAGCAGCTGCTGCCCCGGAGCCGGCACCAGCCGCTGTGGACATCACCGCCGAAAGTGCTGGTCCTTAAAAACAGGATTACCTGTGCTGCTTTCTGTCACTCTTCTGTACTGCATGCATGCATTTTGCTGATACTGTCCCAGGCATCAACGACAAAAAATTTATTTTGCATGGATATGTTAGGGCAAGCTTACTTACATGAATAAGCTATAACTGTATTCAATGCATTTATCAATAAATATATATTTAGATAGTTTTTGCTTTCTATTGAAAATCTTAGCAATTTTCTTCAGAAGAAATACTGTATAACTAAAATTCATATATGCACACACAGACAGATCTTGTTTTATTCAAAATTCGACATGAGTTGGATTTCTAGCTATCAAAAAGCAGAAAGTTTAAAGTTACGGGTCGGTTTTGACCCAGCACCCACTCAGGGTGGCAGAAAGTATCTTGTAAAAGTTAGATAGGAACTACATAGAACAAATATTTTGCTATGGACCAGGGAGGTATGACTGGGTGATCAAGAATTACCTTATTCACAGTTTTCCATAAAAGAGGAGCACTCCATCATAATTAGAATAAGAGGTAAGGAAAGCAGTTTTCAGCACACTTTGCATGTAGGATGGGAGCTGAATGACTAGAATGTAACCACAAAGGGAACAACAGGAAAAAGAAAATATCAGTGTTACAACTAAAACTGAAAGAATTGTTTTCTTCATAGGACAATAGGCATCTTTCCCTCTAGGTGCAGGGAAAAGGGATATTTCGTAGCATAAAGAGACACTCAAGGAAATGTTGACTTGGAGAAATGTGTCTCAAATACAGGTTTTGGTGCCTCAGGAGGACAAAGTTGGTCCTTAGGGAAAAGGAATTTCAGGCAAGATTTCGTGTACAATTGCTTCTTTGCTAAAGGCAGGATATTGTTCTTATTGCCCTAATTGCAGAGTGATTTTTCTGGTTCTTTCTTTACAATGTCCTCTAAAAATCCATCTTCTCAGTTCAAGTGTTAGATTTGAAGAAATCTGCAGAAATAAGCTACAAGACATGTTTGAAACTCCGGGATTTGGCTGAAGATACCATGGGAGATGTCAGTGGTGATCTTTGCAGGTCTATTGCAGTTGGCTCACAGGGTCCCTTTGCTATTAAGCGGAATTAAGAGACAAATCAATGCCTAGAAACTATGCCAGTAAAATTACAAAATAGGAGACAAGCTTAGACCTGGGAAATCTTACAGATAGGTAAAGCTTTAGGTACCACAAAGAAATTTAGTAATGCTCCAAGGGAAAAGGCTGGGTCACTGCTTAAAACAGACACCTGTGCTTAGTTCCCACAGTCTGCAGGAAAGAGGGTGGGGGACGACACACAACAGCACATTGCATAATTAAGTGTATTTCAGCCCATCTGTAGCCATTTAAAACTGTGACAAATATTTGTGCACACAGTGAGCTTCTGATAAGTTTTAAATTGAATATTTGTCCTCAGGAAAACCACTGTGCCCCTAGCTTGGCAATTTGACTGATACAGCCTCTTTGCAATCCATCCATGTAATCACAGTATAACAGGTGAAAATTGGTGGATCAAAGTGAAATGTTCGAGGAACACACAACCTATCTTTTGAGAGAAATAAAAACAAATTGTCTCATGGTTTAGCACCAGCAGAGATAGCTACTCTTTATATATTATCTAGTGAACCTCACAGAGTATTTAGAAAAAAAAATACATTTTAAAAGGAATGTCACTCTTTGAAGCATTATTTGACTATTGTTTGATTTTAATTTCCTGAAATAGCTATTACTAGTTTAAAAAATTGCCTTACCAACATCTGCTGATGGCTTTGTACTTCTGACTTTAAAAAGAAGAAGAAAAAAAAAAGTGTCCTAGAGTGAATTTTACATCAAATTTGCTACATAAGAATGCACTTCTAGGAAATTAATATCTCATAGACTTTCTATTGAGTGAAGGATTTTTACACACTACAAAAAAAGAAAAAAAATTGATTTTCATTAAGAACAGAAAAGGAAACCAATCCTTAAAACATCTGTCTTTTGGCAAATAAAGAAAAGTAATTCAATATATTTCCAGTATATATTCAGTACCTGGTTTAAATGTTTAATATGGTATATTAACAGTCAAGAGAAAGTTATGATAACTAACATATTTAATGTATTTTCAGAGTGTAAGCAGGTAAGTAAAAAGGTGCACACATAAAAGACATAAAACTATTTTACATTTTCTTTGAATTAATTTAATAACTTGAAGCATAAGCAAGGCCTAAAAGAGTTAACTGAATTAGTAGAGATACTTTGCTCTGTTAGAAAATTGTTAGATGTTTATTCTGCCTGTTACCTGATGAATAACTTGTCCTGTTCTATTCACTGGACCAAAACCTTAGAAGACTGCTAGGAGTACTATATGATAAACCTAGTGATCATAAATCAGGGTAACATGGACGTTTGAATAAGGTAGGAAGGCCTTGAGCCAAGGAGTTTTGCAAGCTTGACTAGCTAGGACACCTAACAAAGAAAGGTGGAGAGGTCATGGTGAGAAAGAGGAGAAAACGACCCCTGAAGAGAGGCTGAAGGCAGGAAAGACCACCTAAAACCTGTGCCAAGAGAAGATCCTGGAAGTCTCCACCCAAAGCCCACCTCTTATGAATATGATCATTAGCTATCACAACTTCATGAATATGTATGTTAAGATGATGCAATCTTGAACGTCAGCTGGATAAATTACCTCGTTTCTTGCTGAAACTTTGAACCGAGTTTGTACAGTGCAAACTGCTTTGCTTCCTAACGTTGCAGTAAATACCTTTGCTTCTTAAAGACCAAATTGCCTCCAGGCAGTTCACTTATTTTGTGATTTTTGGCATCAGTATCAGTGTGGTACATATTTGTGGGAACAGAACTTTTGAATCTTCTGTTTTTTAGCTTCAAAATCACTTCTTTATGTCAACAAATGTTAGTGGTTTTTACAAATATAAACAATAATGCTGGGTAGAAAATATGTATCTGAAGATTCTTTGGTGGAAAATATCCTGCTTGTAAAATTGAAAGATTTCAGAAAGAAAGGAAAACATCAATTAGGAATGAGAAACATTTTGAAAATTCTAATACTTTTTGGAAGGGAGTAAATTTTTAACCACTTAATATAATAAAAACACATAATTGCACAAATGATGCATTTTAGTAAACCTTCAGCTGCCCTCACTGTTTTCCCCCACAACGAGACCTCCTTGTCCTCATCTTTGAAATACAAATCAGATAAAGCAAATTGTTTTAAATCCTTCCTCAAGATCTTCTCCAAATTACAGCAAGTTCACCTCCAGAGGCATGATTTTTAAAGTTACTTATACTTTTCTCTGATTTTTTTTTTATTATTATTATTCTGCTCTATATTTACTGAGATTAATAAGGAAAGAAAAAAGGATAATTCTCTTTTAAAAAACAAACTACAACAAATTTAAAACAAAACAAAACAAGAAATTAAACAAAAAAACCCTAAGCAAACAAAAAAACCTAAGCAAAGTAACTTTTTTTTTCCCCTACAGCCAATATCTTAATGTGTCAGCTCCTGTTTAAACTCCTTATTCTTCCTGCTTATTATCATCCCACTGTACAGCCTCACTGATACAGAGTCATCAACTGCTAATTACACACAAAATTCTTTCAGAACTCTTCTTTCTTTACATCTAAATCAGAACAATGAGGGAAAAGTATTTAATACATTCAGAGGACTTCATGGCATTGAAGTCTAATAATGGAGCCATGTTCTGTTCCCAGCATAAGATGGGCTTGGAAGTTCTCTTCTTCCTTCACAGCTGTCAGTGGAAGTGAGATTATCTTCTATAAAGATATTTCCTCTCTGATTTTTACACTTCAGAAGTCAGGGTCCATTCAGCTAACCAGCACTGCAGTATCAGATTTAATTTAAGGTCAAACTCAAGCTCTCACTCACATCTCATCCTATACTTGATGTACATATGCCTTTTACATTTCTACTCCTTGTATAAGATCATGTCAAACCTTCAGCATGAGAAGTGTAAAATACTACAGAGGATAAAAGAATTTAGGGAGGTGAGGTTAACCTTTAGAGCCTTTTGATGTTTTTCAATTCTTTCAAAATATCACTTGAAGGTGTCTGATGGCTTTGCCCTGGAAAGAAGTAATTTCATACTCAAAGACCATCACCTCCAAATTCTGTGTACAGCAAAAAGTATTCATACTTTAGCAACCCCATCCTACATCTCATCAGTACTTATTCCCTGATTTTCTTCTGAAATTACCCATTATTGCAGCTCCACAGCACTAAAGTGGGGGAGATATACTAACTATTTCAATGGACTGCAGTAAGATCTTGTGCTATTACAATGTATACTTTAAAACCCCTATTTTGGTAGAGCCCATTGAAGTTATGATGATATAATGGAAAGGTGCCAAATGTGTAGCTTTAATCCCAATTACTCTTTTCCTTGGTAAAGAGGAAGTATTAAACATCTGTAAAGAGATATTAGAATTTCATATGAAGAAATTAAAATAAAAAGACTGGATCTAACTTTGCATTAGCATTCAATGAAGCAATAGTTTATAAAAATTAAGAACAAATTAAGTTATTCAGTTACTTCCAAAATGTAAGAAATGTTCAGATATTCAGAAAAAACTTGGCAACATCTACAGAAATAACTTAAAAAACTACAGGACAGTTAAAAATCAATGAACTGTTTAAATTTTCTGTCCATTCATGTGGAAATCATTACAGTGCTATTTTTATAATGCAAGACACTGGCAATTAAGGAAAAGAATTTAAATTCAGAAAGAAAATTCAACCCATGCAATTAAACATAAAAGGGTGTTCAAGAGAACATCCCACATTAGCGCAAAATCAAAGTATGTTTGCTAATTACTAGAAATATAAAGAAGGTGGGGTGCATTTATATCTTGTTTTATATCTAAGTTTTATTTGTGCTTCTTAGCCTGATACACCCTGCACTGAACTAGCAATTAGTACCAAAAGTCAATACATGTGCTTGAAAACCTACTCATGTAAACTAAAAATAGAAACCACAACTTTGCTTCTTTAGTGATATTTAGAAGCTCCTGGTAATAATGCTAGCAAGCTGGGATAGACAATGAAAATTCATAGGGGAAAAAACAGCTTGAGAAGAAAAGACATTCTCTAGGACACTATTCATCATCAAAGAATGCCATAGCAATGGTGATGTGATGGTTTATGTTTGTTTTCCCTTATTGCTTTTGCCATGCAAAAAACCCTAGACTTATCCCTTCTGAACAACTGATAAAAATCATCAGTCTCTGATGTTAATTGTGGTTAACTCTGAAGCCAAAGTTTTCTTATTGCCTGTTATTACAATCTTGGCAGAGATGTATCGCTTTGGGTTTGCAGAGTTAGAGTCTTCCTAGTTCCCAGTACACATACAGTCAATTAACTACGTGAAGGCTGAAATGGATCATTTAGTTATTCTGAAGTAAAATCATTTAGTTTTTGCTCAGAATGTACATATATACATGAGATATAAAAGAATTTGTTTCAGTTGTGTTCTCTGAGGTAGCCTATTGGGAATTTTCGTGCCTGTATTTGGCAAAACAGTTCAATGGCTATTTTAGCTTTGAACTAGGTTTTAGATTTTATTAATCTTGAGGAAATAAGTATTCCTTATTCCTAAAATCTGATCAAATCTCCATGCTTTTCTTCTGAGATAACACTGCTCCTCTTCTAATGAAGCTGAACAGATATGGAAAAAAATGAAATTTCAAACTGAATGTAGGAAAGTCTGACTCTGTCCTAGCTCTTAGCATCACTACCTATGTTGAGTTCTGCATCAATAGATTGTTACATGTATTTTAAATGTCTTTTTTCTTAAAGAAAAATATCCTTTATTCTGGGCTTGAGTTTAAATATAAAAGAATTACATGAATTGGGAAAGTGAGGAAAAGTATTTCTCAGAACAGAATGGATTCTATGGATGTGGTTCCAAATTTAGGCAAATGTAGGATGTAACAGTTCCCACCCTCTAGATTTTAATAAGTGATTTGAGTCATAATGCCTTTTTTTTTTGGTCTCATTACCTAAAAAATAATTAGCAGTGTGCTAAAATGCATGAATTATTTACATATGTGAGGAATTACACAGCATAGGTTATACTTAGCTGTTTCAGCTTATGTATTTTTAATGTTGAGAAAAGGTGAGTTAAAAATGTTATTTAAAAATATTTTTGTAGGGATTATTATCAAATTATTTCAGAAAGGATGCTGTATTCTAATTAACAGTATGGAAAAATAATCTAATATTTGATTTATGTTTTCTCAATAAAATTTAAAATTTATGTATACAAACCAAATAAAAATATACTTTGTTTAAAAAAAAACAAACCTGAAGTACTTAAAATAGAATATAAATTAATTATTTATTTTTAAAGGTATTTGGGTTATTTTCAGATTTATCAACACATAGTTCTGCAAATCTGAGGTCTCAGCATTTCTAACCTACTTTTTATTTGTGGAAGAGGAAAGAAAAGCAAGCTTTCATTTTCTGTCTGTTAACAAGAGGGTTTAAAGCTATATGGAAGCAAAGATCATGTCTTTATCTGGAGAACACTCTTTAGCTTTCAAAAACTGGGTTATGAAGGCAATTATATTCTTAATTTACAAGGCTTATTGCTTCAAAACTGGTAGATTACATGCATTTCTTGGATGATATTTTATTAAATTTAAGATTTCACCAAGCTCTTTAGAAAAATTCTATACCAAAATGCAGCTTGTAATTTCTTTTTCCTTTTGATTTTTTTTTTTAGCAAGAAAGCATGTGTTTAACTGAATTAAAAAAACCCAAACAATTGAAATAGTTTTGTTTATATTCATGTGCATCATGTTTATTTCAAGCTCTTAATTAATAATGTTCACATCAATGAACATGTAATTTTTTATATTCTGTTATCTTTTCCATCCTGTGAAACATTTTCTATAGAATGCAAATAAGAGAAAGAAATGCAGAGAGTCAAATATGAATTTAACTGCTTGTGAAATAAATACCTTGAATTTGCAGAAATTAATTTGTTATTGTGCCACAGCAATGAACAACCCTATTTTCTCCCAGAATATGGCATCTGGATCAAAATAAATGGATGCAGGTAAAAAAAAAATAATTAAAAAAACCCCAAAGTTTAAAATTGTAGACACCTTGTAAAGCCATATTGCATGTGAGCACCACTCTGACTATAAATGTGGAGATGGGTAACACTGGAGAACTTCAGGTTTAAGCCCTGCTGTTCACTGCAGAGTCCTGCCATCTGCACTGCAAATATTGGAATGAAGTGTGTAAGACTCTCCTTGGATGTGCTGAGATGCAGCTGACTGTGCAGGAGAAGCACAGGGAGATGTGGCACAACTCTCTGACATGATGTGTGCCAAAGGAAACGTCACACCACTGAAAATCAAGCCACAGATCTGATGGTTGGAAGAACTTCAGAGCCGCAAACAGGTTTTATCTACTCGGTTCTACATATTGGAGTTTTCTATGATTTTGAAATGCTTTGAACCACTTATGCATCTTCAGTTTTAGAATATATATTATTTTTAGTCACTTCAGAAACAAATTTACTACTTTGTGTGGTGAAAAGGAAGAATCAGAAGAGTATGTTTTGCTGTGAAGTAATTAATTATTTTGTCTTTACAAAACTTAGTGATGGTACAGATTCAGCTAAACCTGAGTCCTATCTCTGACTAATATTAAAATAATGTCATGGAAATGTCAGTCTTTTTTGATCTATTCTTCAGTGACATAGTGATTTAAATATCTGTCTTGTGTTCACACCATGGATTATTTATATTGACTACAAGAAGATCCCAACACCGAGCTTCTTTAAAATATGATAGTTGTCTTACAGTCATTGCAGTACCTTTAGAAAGACACAATTTTCTTTCCAATAACTTCTCTGTAATGTGCTGAGATTGCACACACTTAATCACAATGAAGGTAAAATGGTCATTCAAACCTGCTGTGTCCTTTGTGAAGATCTTTTCACCTTACAAGAGGCAAATTTCAGCAAGAAGAGACCAACATTTCAAGTCTTCTTCATCAGCCATCCCACTAAGACTGACAGTTGCCTATTCTCATTCTCAGCTAAATGATCTAGATTAAAGGACAGGACAGATCTTTCAGAGTGAGTTTCAAAAATACCAGTGGTTTAAAACTTTGCTTGAGTCCCATAATCCTCTGTGTCTTACTCGCTTTATGATCATCCATTGAAAGTCATGATTTCTGAGCTTTCTCAAATTGGAACAGCTAAAACTTGCTTGGGAATGTGTCTAAGACAAGAAAACTTTCTTAAACTTACATTTCTTGTGAATCTACATAATTCCTAAACTCTTCTTTTTCTAGATGTGAAGATCACAACTGCCAAATTTCTTTCTCAAACTCTCTCCCAGGCATAGGTAGCAAAGACAGATGTGAAAGGCAGATACTCTGTATTTTCATACTCTGTAATGGTACTACATTTTCCTTGCAGTTAGTAGGAAAGTATGGCAGATCAGTTAATTGAGAACATGATAAGAGACATAGTTAGAACTATGGCTGAAGAGTCAGCAAATGTGATATAATAATCATAGTATCTTGCTTACCAAAGAGCGAATGTCTTATATTTTTCCACATGTGCTATAGGTGATGCTGCTGTGAGCTGTTATAAGAGTCTTGGGCAGTCTTGGTATTAACATAGTGGTAACTACTAAATCAGGTGTACTGTCATAGCAAAGACCTGAGAAGAGGAACATTAGTGAGAGAAAGGGAAGAAAAAGGTAGATGTTATCTCGGAAAACAAGAGCAAGAGGAAGTTGGAACTGTTTCTGCTCACAGCATTGGGTTGAGGTGGGATGACCCTCTGACCATAGCTGAAGGCAGAGTCCCTTCCACAGAAATGTCCATGCTAGGGCACTTGGAACTAGATGACCTATAACGTCCCTTCCAACCTAGTCTGTTCTATGATTTTATGATCATAGAAGATTCAACTATAAATAATCCTCCTGTCTTGCACATCAGTATATGTGGATCTCTGATATATCACTCAATAAGAAACATAGATATCCTGGTTGTGGGCAACATTTCCAAAGAGAAAATATTTATAAGAATTACTTTACAATGAGGTGAAGACAAACACACACACGCACACACACACACACACAAATAAAAAACCCAAACAAACAAACAAAACAAAACAAAAAAACTAACAAAACAACAAACAAAACAAAACAAACAAAAACCAAAACCAAAAACCAACCAACCAAAGCAACAAAAAAAAATAGTCTAAGCAAAAAAAAAAAAACATTATTAAGAGTATGTTTGAAATTGCTGTTGTTCACTAGTAGTGCCAGTCATCACATTAAGGGAATGTAAGTCTTCTCATGCTTCATTCTGACACTGCATCAAACAGGCAAAATCAGTTGCTGAATTAGAATTAAAGATAATGGAGTCTGCAACCTAAAAGGGGAGTTCCTTCTTAAATTTAAGGTAAAAACAAATCTAATAATAAAAATGTCATTTTTTATTTGGAAGCTGGGAAAACTTATGAGACAATATTATATACAGTACTTCCCTGACATATACTATGAAAGGTGACAACCTCAACAGCTGTAGGTGGAATGTAATTAGGCTTTATTATCCCCATTTTACAAGTGGCAGTCTGAGGTAGATAGCAATCGAAAGCTACACAATGCAAAGAGATTATAACATAGAAAGAA
>VXAU01003505.1:232027-254362 GCA_013399695.1 Formicarius rufipectus | reverse complement strand
TTTTTTCTGGAATAAAAGAACTTGCAGTGATTTTGATAAACACTATTCCTATTTCACTCTGAAGGGAAAAAAAAAATGCTTTCAGTTTTACTGACTCTCAGTCCTACACTAAATCCTCCAGCAGTTTACACTGCCATTCAGGCAAATCATCTTGTTGCAAGGAAACTAGAGTGTTAAAGACACTTTAAATGGGTTTTATGTGTTATACCAGAATTGAAGTGATCAACAGGGGTTCCCTCTGGGGTCTGGGTATCCCACAGAGCCGAATACTTAAGGAGTGAGTAATTGCAAGTTCTTTACTGTCTGATGGATCTAGGTGTGAGAAAAGGCAACTGAAGTTCTTTGTGATTCAGATGGTGTGGGCAGATGTGTTCTGCAACCTTAATGAGCCGATTAAGGAGGTCTCTTAAAAAGAGAAGGGGGATGTGTCTAGCTGCGTTTTTAAGTGAAGAGAGTGCTAGAGAAAACCCTGAAGTTGTCATCATCATGACTAGACTTCGCTAACCAAGATTTGGGAGGGTTTTACCCATGCTACTGAAGTTGTATTAGGCAACTGTATGTAGTAGGATTTTGATTTGAACAGGATCTACTTCTTTTAAAAAACCTGCAAAACAACAACTTAAATTCATTTTAAAGTATGGAAGATGGAGCTGTGATTATTGACACCTAACTGTGGCATTCTGAAATGGGAAGAAAGAATTTCAAAAACATTGGGAGATACTCTTTCTTAGAATTTCATCACTTAAGAGTTGTGTGCATCTACCCATAGTTTTCCTGCTTGCCTAAAACAGTCTTTTTAGAGGCTTCTTCTTTACAGGAAGGAGAACTTTAAATAAGGACAAATAAAAGTTAAATCTGGTATACAGCAATGATCTACTCCTGTGAAGCTGCAGAAGACACAAAGTATTGCAGATGTTGCTCATAAGTTTATTTTTACATTTTTCTGATATTCATTCTCTCTAGATTTTGTGTTCTTTTTTGCTGCTGCTTTTTGTTGTTTTCATTGAGGAGTGTCTACAGTCACAGAATCCTTGGGGCCTACCTCCTACTTTGCCTTGAATGGCTTCTCCACTCTTTTTTGGTGATGCCTCTTCCACACTGAATTCTGTTTCCTCTGAAAGTAATTTATGTAGTTATGTCCACTTGCAGCCACATATCATGACAATGTATTTATTGAGTGTGAACCAAGCTCTACAGACACCGATCTTCAACAAGAATGTTTATATTGTTCTGGGCTCTATGACTGGGAAACAAAATGCAGCTATTTCTTTTCCATCCAAATAGATATATATGAAAACATATGTCTTACTACAACACACATATTTACATTAATTTTGGTATAATTTAAAAAATAAAAATCAATTTGGTAATACAATATTTATTAAAGATTTTTTAAACTTTGAGCTAATGACAAAATATAAATAAGGAAGTGCTTGTGTTTTAATTTTAAATGAAACAATATATATATGAGCATTAGGGACTGTGAGTTCAAATTAAGGACAGATAAGCTTGATGTCACTAAGGACCTAAAGGAATTTTTAGTCCTGGCATAACTAAAAAAACCAAACATGGAAATTTTTTTAATGAGAGTTCTGGAAATCCAATGTAGGATTTTCCAAATTATGATATTTTATATTAATAGGAAAATTAATAGGAATATTAATAAAAGCTTTGTCCTTGCATTGGAACAGCTAAATACACAATTAGAGCTGTTAAAAAATTATTTAATACTAACCCCAGAGGAACAAGATCCCAAATCTCAGAATGCAAGAACATAAAACACAAGGTATTCTTAAGAATGATTTTAGTTGTCTCTTTGGATATCAGATTAAGTCTGTCATCATGCTTCCTGCATTAACTAATATTTACTGAACACATCAATGACCAACATGCAGTTTAAAATTCTGAAATCCCACTCCTATGCTGTCAATATGATTTAATAAAATATATGTTGCTGAGAAAACATTTTCTTTTTCTTATAATTGAAAAACACCACAACCACATTAATATTCTCTTGTTTTCTTTTTTCATTTTGTTGATTATTTTTGATCTGTAGATAGATTTTTCACCACTAGAACTGTATGTCTTTATAGTTATACATAAGGAAGTGTCTTCAACCAAGAATGACAAATTACATAGTATGTTTTACTCAATACACTGGCACACTATTTGGCTCTGAGAATGGGATTTGTGTATGAATGTTGATGCTTAGGATGTTATTTACCACCTTGCTTGAGATTGAAAATCGCTTGTTTTATTAATGTAAGACCAGTTAGGGACCTATTTTCCCTGTCTCAACCCTTTTTGTATTGGGATATTTCATTTCTTGCTGAGTGGAACACTAGGCCTTTTTTTCAGTGAAATCTTTGTTAAATGCACTGTGTCAGGAAGCAGCAAAGGTTGGCTGCCTCACATAAGAAGGGAAGCTAGGTGCCAAGTAAGACATCAAGGAGCAACCTCACAGGATCAATGTACTCCTGTGAGGGAAGAAGAGAAGGTTTATGATGATAACCACATGCAACTTCGAGTCAAAACTCTCAGGCAACTCCAGTAGGATGACACCAGACCAAAGACAACCTGATAAGTCATCCTGTGGATTTGACTCCAAGCACACTGTGTTTCAGTTGCTATATTTTTAACTCTGTGTGAACCATCAAAGTTTTTGATTTTAATTTTAGAAGCATTATATGGAGGATGTTAACCAGCCAACTCCTGAAGCAAAATTTTTACTTAGTAATGAGTCATGAAAAGTGCATACATAAACACATAAGTATTTTCTGTAAAACAGTCAATAGCTTGCTTTCATGTTTAATTTCTAAATTTCATTTTTAGAAAAATATTCTCTCTGTTTTCAGGAGTCCTTGATTCCATTTCAATTATTTTAGAAACCTAAAAGCAAGATGTGTCAAGATGATGCTCTCAGAAAGGACATTTGTAATGATTGTTCCATTGTTTATGAACTTGGACATATTAATTTTTAAAGAACTATATCCAATATTCTGAAGACTGGCTTTTCAAGGATTTTCAAAGGGTCTGAATATATGTGATTCTTAACTGCCTGCATTATTTTAAAACATCTATGGAACCTAATTTATACATGTACTAACGCCCCAAGCTACCCAATCAATGATATTCATAAGATATTGTATACAGACCTACCTACCTATTATGTATTCTCATCCATATTAAGACAGACCCACATTAAAATAAGCAACAAGTACTCACCTAACACCCACTTAGCAGAAGTGGGTTTTTGCAGTGAGTATACTGTGTACTGTAGACAATTTTAGTGCACAAAATCCTAATTTGTGGTGGTGTTGTAGAAATGCAGTCATTTTCTCAGTGTGAGTGTAGTGGATACACACATCAAGTGTATGACTGCTAACAAATGAAGGTAATAATCACTTTGGCTAGTCCTTACAGTTGAAAGGAATAGTTACTATGTATGTTTATTTTTCCTCCAAAATGTACGCTTTTACTGTAGACAGTAATGAATACCTCTTTAGCATTTTGTTATCAATGTAAACTACTTAATATGTACAGATCAATGAATAATGACATTTTAAATGGAAGCTGTGATTTCATAACTTTTAAGAATAGCCAAATAAGTCCATTGAAAATCAAAGTGTACACCTGATTTTTAAACCCTTGAAAATCTGAGATTTTTAATAAAATCCCCAACAAATATGGCATGTGAAAAGCAGAGAAAAGTGTTGGACAGGTGCCAGTAAACATTCAAGGCTGCTATGCCAACTAATTACAGAACAAGAGTTTATAACCAGAAGCTGAAATGCAGTTTAGTCTTCATGCATTTGAGGAGAATTTGTACCCAACCACTGTTTGTAGTACAGGGCACACTGTTAGCATAGTGTGTTGAAGCTACAGAACTTAGAAGCATGCTTATCAATTTAAAACAGACACTTTTGTAGAGGAGTGATGGCACAGATGTTTCTGTTGGTTAGCTTATTAGAATTATAATAAAACTAGTCTGCTGGCATTTAATAAGAAAATATTTACTTAAAATTCCTATCTTCAAATGCTACAAGTACAAACTAGTAAATCTTCATGAATCTTATAACACAAATAGTTAAGCATGACTGCTATCTTTTATGCCTAATGTAATGCTGCTAATGAAATTCAGTGACTTGACATGGGCCACCCCAAAATAATAAGTATTGAAGCTGATGAGATTACAAATAAAGTCTGTTGGCTTTGTTCATGCTTCAGTAACACTTTTGTGTTTCTCTGGTTGTTTTTGATTTCTTTTTTTTTTACCCATGTATAACTGGAAGCATGACTTTCTGTATAGCTGCTGATTGGCATGCAGTGTTCTATATCCAAATATCATCCTGGCTTAAGAGAGAACTGTAGTAACTCTGAATGGCAGTACTATCACAGAGATACTACATTTTCCTTTTGTTGTTAAGACTGAGTTCTATTAATATGGTCTTTCTCTCTGGCATGAGAAACTATAAGTGTCTGAAAAGTTTGTTATTCTTTAGTAGCTGATAGGTCTTGCATGTGATTATGGCCAAAGTGAAAGAGCTTCCACAATGCCTTATTAAACTCTGGGAATGCCAAATTGACAGAAGTACGCAGAAACAAAATATAGTTTCCTTGGGTAAATGCTTATCTGGTTTGCAAGGGACTCCTTTCAGCATCCAGTAAAGAAACATGTTCTGGAAAAAAATTGCTTTGCTTGTACTGATTTATTTCATAAAGCTTGAGAACAGAGAGGGCCTCACAAATGACTGGATGTTGTTGACTGAAAGAAATAAATTGCAACTGGTATTACAAAAAGTGGTGGAACTGAAAAAAATGGAATAACATTGCAGAATCATAAATATGTCATTCAGCAAAGGATGGATATTTCTGGAATTGCGTTGAGTGGGAATTGCTTCATTGTAAAGCAAACTGGTTCCTTTTGGAACATTGCCCAGACTTACCTAACTATATTAACTCTGAGCAGATATTGCTGCATGACTGTCAGGACAAAATGAGCAATGGTAGACTAGAGAGGCCTCTGAGCTAAGTAAAGAAGTGTTTCCACACCACCATCAAATCTGACTTAAGGCAGAAAATCAGATATTAGGAAACCAAAAAGCAATATCAGAAAAAAAAAGATTTTTCATAAATAAAAATTTGATCAGAAACATTATTCTGTGATTTATATAATTAAAAAGGAACAAAAATTGTTTTCCCACAGACAGACATTTCAGTGGATCTTCTGAAACCTGCAAATGCAATTTAAAATATTAGGAATGTTTTGGAATTTGAATTTCTTCTTTTGAAGTAGTTTATGATATATAATTGAAAGAAAGCAAAAAGAATATACAGTCTGATTTAGGGTTGTCATTTTTTGTGTGCATGTTACATTTGATGGAATGTATTGTTCAGTTGTAAGGTACTGAGGAGTGAACTCACTGCAAAAATCGTTGTTATAATACATTTCCTGTAATAATGGAAATCTTTCACATCAATTCCTTCCACAGGATTTTCCTCACATGCTGTTTAACACAGTTTTAGTTATCGTAAGGAAAACAGTATTCTAGCTGTACTTTATCTATTTTCCACTTTATATCCAGGACCTATATAAATACACAAAATGAGTTCCTCTTGCTTTAGATACTGCCATTGTTGCAAAACTGCACTTGTTGTTTGCCACCTTTTGGGGCCTGCCCCAACTCGTGTTACAGGCGTGGCTGCAGTGCCATGTTTGTGTCATTTGGTGGCAGAGAGGACAAGGCGAGGTCTTCCCCTGGTGCTCTGACCCACGTGGGCTCCCAGGATTTCTCAACAGCCTGACATTATTGCTTTTCTGTTTGTATGTTACACTTGAGAGGCAGCGGGTGTTGGCTGAGTGGCGTAGGCCCCTGCCTGTGGAGCCGGCTCCTCCTCTGAGGACGCCGGTTCGAATCCTGGAGGAACTCGCTGTCGCCGTCCGAGCTGCTCGGCCGTGGCAAGATGAACCTCAGGAGTAAAGGGAGTGGGGCCAGTTCTGCGCACCCTGTGCCTCACCTAAAAAATCCATTGCGCAGGCTTATCCCAAGATCTTCATTCGCGAAGTCCAGCCAACAACAACAACAGCACTTGTTGACTCAGACCCAGAAATACAAATCTAACCTTTTCAACACATTTTGGTTTAGCATACATTTTAACATGAATTCTGTTTCTTATTTGTTTCCATGGTTTAACCCCAGCCAGTCACCAAATACCACACAGCCACTTACTCCTCCAGCAGTAGAATCGGGAAGAGAATTGAAAGAAAACTTGTGGGTGGAGACAAAGTTTAATATAGAAAGCAAAAGTCACACACACAAGCAAAGCAAAACAAGGAATTAATTCACTGCTACTCATGGGCAAGCAGGAGTTTATCCATCTCCAGGAGAGCAGCGCCCTATCATACATAACAGTGACTTGGGAAGAGAAACACCATCATTCCAAATGTTCCCCCCTTGTTCCCCTTGGTTTATGTACTGAGCATGACATCATGTTACAAGAAACATCCCTTTGGTCAATTGGGGTCACTTGTCCCAGCTGTGTCTCCTCCCAACTTTCCTTGCACCCCCAGATTTCTCATCAGGGTGGCAGTATGAGAAACAGCAAAGGCCTTGGCTCTGTGTAAGCCCTGCTCTGCAATAACGAAAACATTTCTATATTATCAACACCAATTCAAAATACAGTCCCACAGTAGCCACTGTGAAGAAAATTAACTGTACCCCAGGCAAAACCAGCACCCTTGTCATATAGGAAAAGTATTTTTCTATAAAAGTTCTGAATAATAGTAAACAGACAAAAATTATGTTCAATTCATCTTTGCTCTGACTGTTTTTTCATAATTGCCCCTGAAGTTCTGAACACAAGCAAACCAACAAATAACACCAAATGTTTTTATTTTTATGTGAATAGATTTTATAACTAATTTTTAATCTTTTTAGATGTGTGATATATACTGCATTACCATGAAAGACAGAAATTTCCTTCAGCCTTTATAAACTTTACTAAAGCAACAAATCTATTTTTTGATAACACATTCCACATCTTTGCAAATATGTCAAATTATTCACTTAAACTGATTTATTGAATATAATATTTTATAGTTTAGAAAGTACTAAGATGATTATTTTCAGGACTGATTTATTAAACACTTTATGCATTTCCATGATACATAGATTTAATCTTTAACACCTTAATATAAAATAGAAAGGACACATCAAAAGGAGAATACATAGCGTATGTGTTCATGCGTGTGAAGAAAAATTATTTGTGAAAGTATTTCTTCATGAGAAAGGAGACTGTTCCAAGAATAGAAGTCAAGGTTTTATCAGGGCATAAGCAAAGGTCTGAATCTGAGTTGAAAACTAGCAAAAAACTTCTGAGAATTACAAAAATATGTGGGGAAAACATGATATGCAGGGGAAATAAATGCAGAGTGAAGGGACAGTTTTATTTATTCCCCTGATGATCAACAACTTGGAAATAGGCAAGGTAAGAAACAAATTTAATGGATGACATGGGACTGACATAGACCAAGGTCACATATAGTTGCAAGGAATGTTAAAACCCTTGCAAAAGAAGAAAGAAAAAAGATATTTGTCTGGAAACTGAAAGCAGTGCTGTATTCTTTTCTGTTGAGTCTCAAACAAAAGGCATTGTTTGGGAGCAATCCCTCACATAAGCTTTAGCTTAACGACAAGCTCCAGTATTTCTGGCCAATTTATTTGGTAATTCAAAATTGTAGGTACAGACCACAAATAAGTACATCCACTGAACTACCGAACATTATTGGTACTAGCCACTACTAGCACACTGTATTCTGCCATAAACCCACATGTCAATGACTGAAATAGAAGCTTTCATCAAAACCTGAACATTCCAGGCATGTTGAAGAATTTTCAAGTATTTCACCTTTGCTGAAAAGGTAAACCAAACCCCCATATTCCAGCCTTACCAATATTTTATATAGTCTTGTCTAATACTATTTACAATGCCTTCTCCAGGATATAGAAATGTGTTTTGTTGATCTCTGGGAATAGCACTGTGCATGCAAGCACTGAAAATGAGGCATGTTTTTCTGACTAGTACTTCTGTCTGATTTCATTAAAATCTTTGCATGGCTGTTTGTCTCATCACCAATCACACCAGTGTCCAGGAGCACAAACCAATGAAAGGAACACTTTTCACCTGTCAAACAGCGCATGCCAGTGTATAATAATATGACACAGTGAGATGTTACACTACTCAGATAATACATAATATCTCTGCAACTTAGTAAAATAAAATAGAAGAAGCAATAAAAGTAAGTGTCTTGTCACTACAAAACAGGTCTAAGACCACAAAGTTGTGGAAGAGCCAGATGTCCTTTCTGGTGAAGCATTTTGGTAAGTGAAGAGTGACAGTAGCAGGTGACCCTGCTGCAAGGCACATAGGAACTCATCTGCTAACCTGACCTGTTATTTGGAGAGGTTTGTGGCCTGGATCCAGGATGTTGCAGAGACACTGATGAAGTTTGTTCAGCACTCTGACTGTTATCCCTAGATGTTTTTCTTCATGGGCAATAATGGGTCAATCTGGAGAGTATCCATAGTGTCTGCAGCACTCTAGGAGCCCAGCTGTTGTTCCCAAGCCTGACTGCTAGTGAGGCTAAAGGGTGAAAACTGATTATGTATGTCAACAATTGGTTTCAGAGCTGATGTTGGACCAAGGTGAAGCCTGTATGACTCCAGAACTTGTTTATGTATCAGAATCTGCTTAGGATAGATAGGATACATTTTGCTAGGTAGAACAAATCAGTAGGATGCTTGACCTATAAGAAAAGCTATGAACTAGAAACAAAAAGGGGGAAGAAAGTTGCCAGAGGGAGCAACTCCCTGTGAGGGATTAGTCAATGGGAATGGCAAGCAAAAGGTCTAGTATGATTATAGTAACTAAAGGGAATACAAAATCAACAAAAGAGGGTCTTAACCATCATAACCACAAGTTATGGCATGTAAAAAAGGAAGTACCTGCAGGGCATCATTACGGGGAAAAAAACCCCAACAACTCCATTAGGTGAAACAATGTGATGGGACACCTCTCTGAAGTGCCAGTACAGGAATGTACAAAGCAAGGGGAATAAACTTCATGAACTCGAGATCTGTGCACAGGTCTATGATCTTTTTGGGATCATGAAGACTTTTTGAAAAGGCTTAAATTACATGATGTAATGGAGTGATACAAGGTCTTTAGGAAGGATGGCCGAGAAGATGAGGAGGTGGAGTTACCATTTGTGTGAAAGAGTATCTGGGATGCACGGAGCTCTGCCTATGGATTAGTGATGAGACAGATGAGAGTATATGGGTAAGCATTAAAGAGCAAAATAGCATGGGTTGCAGTTGGTGTCTGCTACAGACTTTCTGACAAGGAGGAAACAACAAGGAGATAATCTCTGCTGGACTGCATACTCTTCAACAAGGAAGGTCTCATTGGGGGTGTTGAAGCCAAAGGCAGCCTTGGATGCTGGGACCTCTAAGAGTTACAGATTATGTGAGGAGAGAGTAGGGAAAAAAGCAAGATCATAACCTCTTGATGTGTGGACTGGGTGAGGAGACAGTGAGATGGATTGGAATTGAATGTCAGGGGGTAGAGGGTGATGTTCAGTGTCACTAAGTCTAGTTGGAGGCCAGCAATTAGCAATATAGAGCAGAAGTCAATACTGAGTCCAATCAGTTCATCGTCTTCCTAAGTGGTCTGGATGACAGGTCAGAGTTTACCTGCAGCAGGTTTGCGGCAGACACTAACCTGAGAGGAGCGGATGATATGTCAGAGGGTTGTGCAGCCATCCAGAGGGGCCTCAATAGACTGGAGAAATGGGCTATGCTGTTGGGTGCCTCATGCCATTCAACATGGGGAAGCGTGGAGTCCCACATCTGGGTAGAAAAAAAATCATGCACCAATACATGCTGGGAAGCAGCTTCACACTCCTTTTAACTCTTCTGAATCTCATTTTTGGTATATCAGAAAAATAGTATTTAGCAAATTTTAGGTGTTTTAGCAAGTCTGGTACATGGATTGATTTCTAAATATCATGTATGTGGGTTTCTGAACTACAGTAATAGAGTCACAATAGATATGGGATTATTTGTAATGCAACATATTATAATTATATTTGAGAAGTAGGAGTGTATTTGAGAGAAGACTAACAGAACTTCTACAGAACTTATTTGCACCGCTATCTTCTGTCTTTGCCATGTCAGCACTCAGTTTTCATGCTCCAGATAACACAAATCTAAGTGAGAAGGTCAATGATCTTGAATGTATGTCCTGCCTGCCTGTTCTATCTCTGCTAGTAACAAATAAGCATGAACACAATACACAGACAGAGTACATTCCTAAATCTCTTTTTCTTTGACCTAAGTAAGAGATCTGCTACTCTTTGGACCTTGTTCTTACATCTTCTAAGCAAATCTTCATCACTGTGGGCTGGATCCTTAGTATAGCACTTGCACATGTAAGTATCCGATTGCCAAGTTTCTCTGCAGAATCCTCATTCAGATCCTGCCTTATGATTCATTCCTGCATACTCACAACTATAGCACTGCTGTAATTATCCAGGCTGGGATCTACGATTTCTGAGGACAGGTGTCAGCGTTCAACTCAGCCACTCTAATGGTTACATTGTGAAGAACCATGGGAAAACATGCCAGTTATTCCAAAATGTGGAGACACACAGACAAATCTTCACTGAAATGCTTTCATTGCCTCTGTGTGCAACCTCCTGCTAGTTTTCAGTTTTCAAAAGTTTTGATAACTGCTATTTCCAATAAATTTTATCACAATCTCTCTCTTCAGTTAAGCTTTGCACTTAGCAACTTTCATATAGCTGCAATCTCAAAATTGTAACACATCTACACTAATTCATCTTAGGAAAATGTTTTTCANTTTTTTTTTTTTGTGGATTTTTGCCCCAGAACTAAGATATTTTACTGTAAAAGAGAAAAAACTGTATCTCTTTCTCCCTTTCCTTTCAGTCTAACTATTGTGACACTCGCTGTGCTTGTCTAGAGTGACAACAAATTCACTTCATCATATAGCAAGAATGGTTGCCTCTCCCTGTGTTGTGCTATCAATTCATATTAGAGACACAGGATTGGATTCAGTTTCCCAACTAAAAGCACCTGGTGCCATTTTAGATGTCCTATGGATTCTCACCTGACCTTCACCTTCTGATCCAGAAAGAAGCAAGTATTTTGTAGGTCTCCTGTGTCACAAACAGCAGCTACATGTACATGTCCCAGATACTTTATAGATTTTAAAATACCACTGGATATGTGTATTTACATGATATGTTGAACTAGATGATATATGAACTAGATACCACAAGGATTCCTATTTGTGGCATGGTAGGAAATCGCATTCATGGGATTTGCTTTTATGGGTTCCCTTCAAAACCCTGATTTCTTTATGAATATTGTTACAAACCATTGCATCTTCAGTTAGAAAAAGTTTAAAATTACTAGCCTTGTTTCGCTGGTATTAATGTGTAATTTAACAGAGATAAGAAATATATACCAGACTTCTCAGAGTATTAATTATTTTTTTAAAGTAATTTCCTGTTTACTTCTAATTTGTTGAATTGACTATGATGGTGGCTAGTGGGTACATGTCTACATTTGTACTTTGCAAAATGCTTGAACCTATAATTCCTAAACTTTTGTCCCTTTCAGACATTGCTCACTTCAGTGTAGTACTCCTAGGAGGGGGAAAAAATAAAAGCCCCACCCACAACAAACAAAACCCCACATAAACAAACAAAACCCCCCTATATTTAGTACGTACAATGTTATATATTATTCTAAAATACTTCAGTAAAGCTCTTTCAGGAAGGTGAAAATGAAACGAAAGCAGGCATGTTTCCCTTCCAGTAAATAAAAACAAAGCTATACTATTCTGCTATAGGCTGACATCTTTGACTTGTTGCTCACTGCTGCATGAAAACAGAATTATTTCAGCGCTTCTCTAAATATGTCTACCATTCACTTGATCTTTTTGATTGTTCAAGTGACCTTCATGTTTCTGATTTTATATACATCGTCCGCTTAAGCAGGTAGCCTTATTGGAGCTGGTTTTGGAGGTAGGGAATATGTTCTCTCACCCATCTGGCATTCTTAATGCTAGTCTGAAGAAGGAAGTTTTTTCTTGAAAATTGTATAACTATACACAATAATTTGTTAATGATTTTTCTTCCTGTGTATTTTTCAAGTGTTTTGAGAGTTTGTTCAAAGTCACTTTGACTCCTCTAAATTTTTATGCAGTTTTTCACTTGAAACAAATAGTTTGATATTCAGTAGACTAATGAAATCTTCTTTCTTATGAACTTATGTTCTTTGCTTCTCTGGATGTTCCTTCTCCATCCACAATGATTACATTCATCAGGAGACAACATGTGCCAAGTTTAATCCAGGCTACAAGTCTGTGAACTGACAAACATTGAAAAGGAATTGAACCCAACACCTGTTGGTTGTCACTTTGTTTCATGGCTGAAGAGTTTTGTGATAACTGTGAGTCATAGATGCCTTTCAGTCTAAAATATCTATCAGCATATTTTTAATTAGATTAACAGAAATTCTAGGCTACGCAAGACCTTTATTAGTTATATCTTTCACTTACAGATCTTCTTTCAAGGCCTAAGGCGTTTCAACAATGTCAGCTTTCTCCAAACACCACCAGACATGAATGCAAAGGTATTCACAGAATTTCTGGACCACCTCCACCAACTTCATGCCATCTAAATATTGTAGGGTTGTCCTGTGACTTGAGTGACAAAAAATCCAATTCCCTTATTTCCGTGATAAATCTCAATTATTTAAACTACAGTTATATAACTGTGTATATATATTGTTTAAAGACTGAAAAAAGTTACTATTTGGCCTTTATAAGCAATTCTATGTCAATCAAGAACTGATTGAGAACTTCTTTTCTCTGTAAAACATCTTCAATACCTAATTAAAAAAAAGTAATAATTTCTCAAACTAGACAGTTTAAATTTTTCCTATGTAGGCATGAGTTTCTTAACCATAATGAGAACAGTTCTTATTAGAGCTCTCTATGTCTGTTTGCTACAAGTGTCTGGTGCTTCACGAACAAAATATCATACTTGTCCTTGATTTGGGAGCTCTCCCACCATTATCACCAGCAGGGAATACCCATCAAAGCTCTCACATATAGACTGAATGAGGGATATTCTGTACGTTATCTGAAATGTCAGACTCCACCATTTAGTCTGTCATGTCCTTCACTGACTGCATGGCCTGGAATGCTGAAGTACCTATGTGTCCTGTAAACTTACTGGAGATAAGTTTACAGACTGTCTTGGCAGTAGTTTGGTTGATAATTGAAGTTCTGATTGAAAGGGGACACTCACAATGTCCAAAAACATTGGCCAAATCAAACTCAGCCCTATAATGGTAGTTTGGGAAAGAGAGCACTCACTGGTTTTGGAGTTCCACAGGATACCAGAGGGGTAGACATGTGGGATTTTTTTACCCCCCACTGCAGAATGACCTTACTTCCTTTTCATCATTGCTCAAGGGCAATGACAATCTGATATCATGTTACTGAGATGCTGGACCCAGCCAGCCAGTAAGACTTGTAACAAAAATCCAGAAATTAATAGTAGGAAGCACAAAGGGGAAATGTCTTGTAAAATATAAGGACTAGATAATAATTTTATCCTCACCTAAGCACTAGGCAGTGGTTTGGCTCTCCCATTTATCACCAAAAAACTGAACCTGCAGTATGTGGAAGAGAAATAGGCACCTTGTCTAGGTGTGAAGATAGTTGGAGAAATTTGCTAAGTATGTATTTTTCAAAGAAGAACTCTGTTAAGAAGCTCTACCCAAGATAAAAGGAAATTTTGCTCAGAACTGAATGTACCAAACACTGTGGTGGGGAGGTTTCCATCAATATGATGGAGAGAAGTTCCCCTATCTGCAAGGAAGGAGAGAGATGAATAAATGTTTTGAAGGGGAAAGAGGCATTGTGAGAGGGGGTTCATGGAGAGCTGGAAAGAAATGAAGGCAAAAGTGTGAAAAGTGCAAGTGGCATGAACGTCAGAGTATTTCTGTGGATGGTGTCAGATAGATCTGTTCCTTCACAGATGTGACAACAATACCACCAGCAACTTTATTTTGGGACTGTTCAGAGATTCTTTGCTGCACAGCTTGTAAATGGCACAGCTCTTTGTGGTGATTCTGCTGGCTATGTACGTTTGTGTTGACAAGAAAACAGGCACCTAGGTTTTAAGTTATGTGATAAAAGTCTGATTTCTATACACACAGAGGCCTGTGGGAAGCTGGGGTAACCCCAGTAACATGTGGGGTTATGGATCCTTGACAACCTAACCTCAACCAGGCTGCCAGAGCTAACGGTTCCAAACACAGAGAATCTGCAGCTGACTTTTATATGACTAATTATTAACTCAATGTCAGCAACTGAGGATTCACATGAACTACTTAAAGACGATAATAAGGCTGAGTACAGCAGTGGGATATGACAAAATTGTCACCAACGATGCAAATAATTAGACACCTTCTAATATCTGATTTTGGTAAAATTTTGTAGAATATTGATCTCAAACATAAACATTGTATCTTTGAAACCACTGCCAACCGCAAAGACTTTAGCCAGCACTGGAAAGAATAAGTGACAGCTGGTGACTAACAAAATACTGAAGTGCCGTAGAATGCAGTCTATAAAACTATTCAAAGTAAAAATAAAATAAAATAAAATAATAAAAATAAAATACATTACAGACCTGCTCCTGTATATTATGTATTGATGGATTTAAAGTAAAATTACTGAAGCTAAACTATTGCTCCACAAATCCATAGAAGTCTAATTACTCTGGCTTTCAGCAGGCACTGATTACACTTTCCAAGGCTGCAATAAGGTAACAGAAACAAATATGCTGCCCTTCCTGAGCCAGTTCTACCTCTTACGCTTGACTTCATGTACCTTTCTATGCCCTGAAATTAGCTGTAGTCTGCTGATCATCTCACCTTGGTCAAAAGCAAACGGACTTTAATGCATGACCTGAACTGGAAAGACATAACAAGTCTAAGCTGAGTGTCAGCAGCTTCCAAAAACTTGGCAAAGACAGTACCAGAAAGTTGAAGAGCAGCAAAGGGCTTCTTTTTATTATGGCAATACTAAAACAGTTGGTAGTAGAAAAACAAGGAAAAAAATTAGTGAGAAGCTGCTATTTACTAGATTTGCTTTCTTCTCTAGAGCTCCCTTTTTCTGGATTATTTTCTCAACCTTGTAAGGTTTTCAAGGACGCTGTTGTATGGAGCCAGTTTTAAAGGGCTGCGTGTCAGAACCTATGGCACAAAAGAAGAATTTTGTGAAGCCTTCGAGGTCAGCTAAGACCTTCAAGAGGAAAGCCTCTTGAAGCATGGACATCACTGTGTGCTCCAACACAAGGAAACAATTCTGGGCATCACATGGACAAAATCAAGAGATTTATTAATGTCATAATCCGTGATATTAGGTAGTGAAGTTTGCTAAAAGCTGGCAGTTTCACAAGATATGAATAAGAAATTCCATTTGCCCACACTGCCACAATATCTGAACAGCCTGTTCTATATATTTCTTCAGTCCTTTGTACTACCAGATGCCTTACATATATTATTTTGAAAAAAATGCATTCTTTTTATAGAAGTGTTTCCCATATTCTGGCAGAGTTAATTGCAATATGACATTCATAATTTATTTAGAAGTTGGGTTTATGTATTTGTATACCTTTTATGCATGTTTATTGCTGATCTATTTTTAAGTATGATAAAGTCTGGAAATGTTTTCTTTTTTCATAATGTTAGTTTTAGTACTTTTATTTCTGTACGTGTGCAGTAAACATGAGGTTTAATATATTTTCATCTGTAAGAATTATTACAGACATTATGTGTATCAGCAGAACTAATGGGTTCAAGAGTAAAGGTCATCTTAAATAAGAGTATGATATGGTAAAAATATTCAAATGTCATGAAAATAGAACATACCTACCAATCTTTTATTTGAATTCTCCAAAATGAAAGATCCTGTGACTTAATAGCTAACGTATTTTTTAATATCTTCTTTTGACTCATTTAACCATATTTTTTACTCTTATAAAAGGGCTTAATTTTATCCTTCCGGTGTTGAAGCAATTGTACATTTTCCACCATGCTTCTTAAAGTGAGTCAATAGAATTTTTATAGATCTATTTTAAGTATTATGGTTTTGCCTTTTTGCAGTTTTTCCTACAAAGGTATTTAATTCCTGTATAGCATGTATTTTGATAATTTCATATATGCTAATTGTATCTTCTTGAATTAATTTCTTGGCAGGAATGAAATTTAGAACTGCAGCATCAATTTTAACAATATCTGTGACATTAATACAGAGTTAACAGTAGCTCTATGGACAATGCACAAGTATTTGTATAAAACCAATATTTGTAAAAATTTTCCAACATTCAAATTCAAACAGGTATTTTAATATATTTGTTTTTAAAATATTTCAAACAGCATTAGTACTGTAAACAGGATCATCAATTTGAGTTTTCTAAGGAACGGAGTTTGATATAAAATGTTAATATACTATTTACTAACACTGCAGATCATAATTTGATACATAAGGGAAAAAGAGACATTTTGTTCTTTTTCATATATTTCTGCTTAAACAATTAAATTCATAACATTTATAAAATACTATAACTTTCTTTTACAGTTAAGACCTCAAAATAACCCTTTCATTTGACTTAAAGGTCTTTTGTTTCATTTTTCCCATGACCTTCACAATCTATCTGTACTCCTAACTTAGAAATATTACCCAAGCAACAGACCAGAAATACTCAATTCAAAAGTTGTTGAGGTCTCCTGCCTGCACCAACCACTATTTTTAAAGTTGGGAGATTCTTTTTCTTCTGATTTGTTGCTAAGAAGGAGTGGTGGATGCTTTTAGCAAGGTGAAATAGCTCGTTTCAGGTTTGTAAGAAATGGTGGCTCTCAGTCTAAAGAGTGCAGACCACCCAAATAGATATATTTGAATAGGTGGATTTTTAGTCCTAGCAACTGGTTTTATGATTTCTCTTTCTTTCTTTTTTCTTTTTTTCTTTTAATTTTTGTAAAATTTATTTAACAAACTTTAAGAAAATCCACAGAAACAAAGCAATCTCCCTTTATAACTCAGAGCTTGAAACAAATTCTGCATTCTCTTGGTTCCAAATTATTATAACTTTCTTCATGCTCATTCAATCTTTCAAGCTATGGGGTATAATACAAATGCTTGTGACCTTATTTTTTAAGTCATCATAGCACAATGTGGCCTAGCTACACCTTGAATCTTGTATTTAGGGTTTCACAAGGTCCTTCATCACTTCCAAATAGTCTTCAAAGCTCTTCCTAAACTGTGGATGTCCCCATATGCTGGTTTTGGCTGTGATAGAGCTAATTTTCTTCATAGCAGTGAGTATGGGACTAAATTTTGGATTTGTGACTGAAACAGTTTTGATAACACAGGAATGTTGTAGTTACTGCTGAGTCTTTTCTGCTTCTCATACCCTCCTTCAGGAAGATGTTGGGGCTGCACAAGAAGCTGGAAGGGGTCACAGCTGATCCCAGCTGTTCAAAGGGGTATTCCATACCATATGGCAACATACTCAGCATATAAAACTGGGGGAAGAAAAACAAAAGAGGATACATTATGGATGATGGTGTTCCCAAGGAACTGTTATGCATGATGGAGCCCTACTTTCCTGGAGATGACTGAGCACCTGCCTGCCCTTGGGAAGCAGTGAATGAATTCTTTGTTTCACTTTGCTGGAGTGGCTTTTGCTTTACCCATAAGCATTTATCTGAATCCATTAGTTTTCTCACTTTTACCCTTCTGATTCTCACCCCCATCCCACCTGTGGGGAGTGAACAAATGTCTGGGTGGTGCTTAGCTGTCAGATGGGATTCAACCATAACACCCTGACAAGGACATTTCTTGCTATCAGAATAATGTGATAATATAGAAAGAAGTAAAGGCTTAGTATAAATTTTTATTTTAATTAGGTTTATTCTTAAAGCAACATACTTACCGCTCTTTGGAAAATGTCTTGATGAGATTAATTGCCTGGCCATATGTAACCTGATAACCTCTTCCTGTAAAAGCATATCCTTCAGAATTTCAGGCTATGGAAATATTTCTCAGTTTTTTTGTTTTGTTTTGTTTTTGTGTTTTGTTGTTGTTTTGGTTTGGGGGTTTTGTTTGGTTGGTTTTTTTTGTTTGGTTTTTTTTTGCGTTTGGTTTTTGTTTGTTTGTTTGTTTGTTTGTTTTTGTTTGTTTGTTTTTTGTTTTGTTTGTTTGTTTTTTTTTGTTGTTGTTTTTTGTTTTGTTTGGTTTTTGTTTTTGTTTTTGTTGGCTTGTTTGGGAGCTTCTTTATTTTTATTTAAGTATCATGTGATAAACTCAAAGACACCCAATTGTGACCTTCTTCCTCAAACTCACAGTTCAAATAGTGACATTTTCTGGAACACCTGTCAGCAACACAAACATAAACAGAAAGTGCACAGAGGGTGCAAGCAGGGGCAGATAGCATGGGAGGAATATGGATACACTGTTCAAGTATGAAGAGATATGAATGAACCCAAAGAAGGCCAAAGCCCACTTGGAGTTGAATGTGGCAAGGGATGGAAAATGCTGAGGTACTGAATTCCTTCTTCACCACAGTCTTAATAGTAAGACTGGAGACCAGGAGGAAATCCTGAAGCAAGGAGGCTTGATCCTCCCACAACAAGTCAAGAGATGTGTTTCTATTCATCACTAGTGAGGCCACAGCTGGAATACTGGGCCCAGTCTTGGACTCACCAGTACAAGAGAGACATGGACATCCTTGCAAGAGTCCGATGGAGGATCACAAAGATGGTGGAGGGACTGTAGCATCTCTTCTAGGAGAAGAGGGTCTAGATTATCCAGACTAGAGAAAATAAGGTTCAGAGTATTTACCTGAAGGGAGGATGTAAAGAGAATGGAGCCAGGTTCACTGGTGCCTACCGACAGGATGAGCTTGAACATCAGGCTTTTTGACTATGAAGGTGACTGAGCCCTGGCACAAGTTGTCCAGGAAGACTGTGAAGGTTGTAGATTCTTGAGTATCTTTGGAGATATTCAGAAACTATCTAGACACAACTCTGGGCAACCTGCTCTTAGGTGGCCTTACTTGAAATGTGTGGTTGGACAGCATGACCTCCAAAAATGCCTTTCAAACTCAGATATTCTGTGACTCTGTGAATATGTTCATAGAAAGTTTTTTCAAGAGAGAAAATGTCTTTCTCAAGTGAGAAACTGCCTCAAATGTTTTTCTTAAGAACACAAACTGAATAGAAATAAGTTGTAATAGACAAGACTAAATTAAGAAGCCACTGTGGCAATCATCAGTTTTTAGGACAGAAAAGAGTAATGTGAAAGCCAGTAGCTTCTTCAGCCTGCAGTGTTATATCTTTGCTATAAACTGCATACTGAAAGGACTAAAGTAATGCTGATAAGAAAACACTTAACACCAATCCTAAGGGGAAACTTTTTGAGTGTCCTTACTATCTTTTTATATTTTTTTAATTTTTTTTTCTTTAATGGTAAAGGTAGAGATTTTAATATTTTGTTATATTGTTTAGGAAATAGAGGCTTTTTTGAAACAATAAGCTTTCCCATCGATTCTTGGGCCCAAAATCTGTTATTTCATGTTACTGCCAGCAACCTGGTAATGATAATACTAGGATAAATTAGCCTCAGTCACTTATGGGGTCCTTACAGTCCCACATGGTTTTCTTTCTGTCCTTCAGCACTCTGCAAACTCAGTAGGATTTAACATCCATCCTCTGACGTATCCCAAACATCTCAGTGCTCCCAGGTACTTATCTACTTACCATTGTTTTATTATTCATCATCTTAGCTACACTTCTTCCTCCTGTTTTAATTCCTTTTCAAAAATTTGTTACTAACAGTAATACAAACATATTGCTGCAGTATGTTCCCTTTCTCCAAAGCAGTTTAAGGAATATTTTTGTATTTCAATATTTAAAAGAATTATATATGGGACCTTTATTTGGTAGAAATCAATTTCATTTGATGTATTCCTTTTATGACAACCTGGTAGCACTTAAATTTTTTGGGCAAGTCACATTTTGGCATTAATTATTTCTGAAATACCAGATGTGAGGGACTACTTCAAGGAAGAAAAATGCACTATGTCTTCTGTGGAACTCAAATATATTATCTGTAAAGAAAGACCACATATGTGGAAGGCTACATTTAAACAATTGCTCTGATGGTTTCACTGATTGTAATGTGTTTTTTTCACATATTCAAAAGCCTTTCAAGGCGATAAAGTTTCCCTCAACCAAAAACTTCCAGGAAAAAGAATATGATGCAGGGTCCACTATGATTACCCACAAAATGGAATTGAAGTCAGTCTGTGGAGGTTCTGTTCTACACATTTGTGTAAATCTACTATTTTATTTTTTTGTTATATTAAGAATTGGGGAACAGTCCATAACAATGCATTTGTATTAACAACGAACTGTTAAGTTGGACTTCATATACTCATATGAGATGATCAAGAGTGATGTGAACTAAATAACAGTAAGAAAAGTTCAGTAACTAAGTAGAAGCTCCAGTACGTTACAGAAAAGAACAGCTTTTTTTTTTTTTTTTTTTTTTTTTTTTTTTTTTTAAGGAATGTAAAGAGACAATGTTATTAACAGAACCCTTTTTTTAATAAAAGGGATTGACAAAGATGGAGCCACCAGCAGTGGGAAGAATGGGAAATCTCCACAAGTGAGAAAACTAATCAGAATTCACTCTTAATGACAGATTGCATTAAAAAAAAAATGGCATAGACTAGTATTTTTTCGGTGATGTGCTAATCCAAAACAGTATAAGGAAAACAAGAGATGTTGAGTATACATGCTCTGTAGAGTTGACTGAAAGGACTGTGACTGAAATCTCTGACAGAATTCAGTTTATCTACCTACTTGAGACTCAGACTATCCACACAACATTCATTTACTCCCTTTGAGTCTTTATACCTTATGAGATAGACACATCATTTGAAATTGGAGCCATAGTAGTATTAGCTCTTTCTTTGGTTAAAATTACAAGAATGTGTATTATTTGTGGTAGAGTTTTATGTAAGCTTCATACAGTTAAAAATGAGAGTAGAACCAGTAGTGTTTAAACAACCCCATCGTTTTAGAATAATTACTTTCTGTAATCTCCAATTTGATATAAAACAGAAAAAAGCACAGCAGGTTATTTTGGTTTTGTAGTGTTTACGTTAAACAATTAGCTGTTATTGTTGATATCCCACTTAGAAATAGTCAGGAGCTGTTATCCTTTGACACATTTCTACAGTTTTCTCATGTAGAATATACTGCTATGGCTTTACAGCTTGAACAGAGAAAACCTGTTGTCCTGCCTGTTCCAATATCTTTCCTATTTCAGACAGCAATAGAAGTGCAATGTGTGCCGGTACTTGCTGTTGTGATGAGCTTTGGAGCCCAGTTTGTGTATGCCTTCAGGAACTGGAAGATGTAGCTATGTATTGAGAAGAGCCAAAAAACCTCTCCCTGAAAACTCTTGTATGACTGAGGCTTCTATTGCTGTAAGGTACCATGAACAGGAAATTATGGGAATGTTTTCCAAGCCTCTCTTTTGCTACCACTGAAGCACAGTAAATCTTCACTTAATCATCACAAAATCCTATGGCTCTGTCTATAAACTCTTAAATGGCAAAGAAAGGAAAAGACTTTCAGAATTGTGGTTATATGTTCAAAAAAAGGACAGATCAGAATGTCATGCATATAAAATCAAGTAATTCTGTTTAAGATGAAAAAGGGAATCTGAAGATTCCTCCGTACATTTCTGTATGCTAAAGTCTTTCCTCATTCTATAATAAACTTGCTCATCCTATGAGGACAATTGTTCCCTATAAAATAATAGACTAGATTGTCCTTATACATATGGAAATACCGCTAGTGTTACAGTTACAGAATTACCAAATAATGAAATAATATGTTCTTCCTTCCATCAGTTCCTGCCTGTGATGTGATCTCAGAAACTGTGAATACCAAAATACCTTTATGCTTATATATATATGAATCTTTGTTTTCCCTATTCAACTATGTCTTTCTACTTTTCCTCTCAGTCCCTCATTGCTTTGTATCTCTGCAAGAATCTGTGTGGCACTAACTACCATAGTATCTCACTGTCTCACATATGTTATATATATGTTAATTCATAACAGTTAAAGTTTTCATAAAAAACCTTGAAAATCAA
>VXAU01003505.1:188766-201206 GCA_013399695.1 Formicarius rufipectus | reverse complement strand
GGCCTTTTTTTTTAAAAAAAAATCTCACTGCACTGAGGGTAGTATATTGATTGCCTTAGGGGAAGATGGTGTGTATGTGCACACAGTGTAGTCAGATCTTTGCACCAAAAGACATGGCTCTGCAGGTCAGACTACTAAACTGGGAAAGCTCATAAAAATAAAGAATTAACATTAGGAAGTCTTTCAGAAACTGTAAAGCAGTTTGAAATCAGACAGTACTTTCATCTTGTCAGATCTCTGTATCACAGCATAAAACCAAACTGGACAGAAAATTAATTTAAAACTATGCTGAGCTGAAGTAATGGTTTAGAAAACTAATATGGAAATGTCACTGTCCTTCTCGTGCACTGCTGCATAGTACACCCTGACTACCTTTTCCTGCATTTTCATGACTTTATATGCAGTTCTATCCTGTGATAGTCATTTTTTAATTTTTGTAAAGTGGAGAGAACTCTTTTCTTTTTTTGTCTTTTCTCATTCCAAACCCATTTCATACTTGTTTCTCTTCTCTGTATTCTATCCAGCTGCCTGATACAGAAGAATGATAAATACCTGGAGAAGATCTACTAAAGGCATGTGATGTATGGATTTTTACAATACTTTACAAAATTTTACCATAGTATTTTACTATAATGGCTTTTGTTTCTTCCCTTTCTATGAATTTTTGATCATCTGTCATCTTGCAAATTTAAGCACAGTTGCTCAAATTTTTCCTAATGACAATAGCTAGTGTAGGTCTTCTGATTTCATATTAGTTTGCTTTTAATTACCTTAGGCACCTCATCCCTCAGCTCATCACTACTCCAGTATCTTTCATAAGCTTTCATACTAAATTATAGTTTCTACTTCCTTAAAAACCACCATGTCAATTAAATGGGTAACCATCACACTTTTTCCCAGATCACTCAGGAACATGTTCATTAGCAGTGATTTCCATGTATCTCTCCATAATGGTAAAAGTAACCACCTTTTCCAAAACATTTTTATTCTTTAAGGACTTACTGATGATTACAGGAAGATGTTATCTCTTGTATCATGGCATCCTCTTTTACAGAGGTACTTTCTCAAAATTATTTTTGAAAAGGAAGTAGATAGTCATTATCTCTGTCTACTTTATCACCTTCTTTATAGAGAGTTGAACTACATTCGTGAAGCATCATAACAGAAACTGTGCTGACATTCTACTACATCATATTTACTCATTTATTCTTTATTACAGATCCAACAGTGGGCTGAGTGCAGATATAGACTTTCCATTTTGTAGTTTGCCAAAACCCTTTTAAAAAATTTGTATCACATTTGCCATTTTCAACTACTCCGGTACAAAGGACATTTTAAGTGATAAATTACACACTACAGTTAACAGCTCAGCACTTTCATATTTCATTTTCCTTAGAACTCCATGTGAATACCATCTGTTTCTGGAAGTTTGCTGGTATTCTTTTTATTAATTTATTTGAAAACTCTTTTGTTAACATTCCACCTGAAACAGCTCCTGAGAAGTGACTTCTGTTACAAGAAACTTTCACGTGTGAAACTCCTATACTTTTGCACAGAGAGGTAGTTAATTCATTTTGGTTTTGTCCTATGACAAAACTTTTGCCTTACTCAGACATCCCTTGTACTAATTTTTAGCCATACAGAGTCTTGGAAGGCTTCTTGATTTTGGCTTTGGAATTTGTTTTAATACATTATTAGGGGGCTTAAATATTTTCCTAAGACAAAATGTTTCTCCAAGTCTTGTTTCCCCTGTTTTAGTACAACATATTTTATTTAAGTTATAGTTTCAATATTTGCATGCAGTTTCTTTTTCTTAAATAAGTATTTATAATTTTTAATATTTTTTCTCAATTTGTATTAAGCCATAAGAACTTTTTGGCACACACTTATAAAAGATACTTTTTTTTAGATTAAAATTATTATATAGTAGTAGTATGTTCAATACAAAAATTTTATTTAATTAGTTTCATCCTTCTGACTCCTCATTTTATTTTCTTCAGCTTTACAATCATGTTATTTTTGATGTGTTCATGTATTTCATTTTTTTTTCCTACCTTTTGCTTCTTTGATCATACACATATGAAGAATGCATGATGGTAATTTTTCAGGTTAACTTTTTGCTAATTATGTCTTGATTCAAGTCTTGTACATTGATTGAGACTACCTCCTCCCTTTATATTTTCCAATCATTTGTTTTAAAGCTAAACAATTTACAAAGAAATACCTTTAGAAAGTTGTTTGGGCTTAATGTCCATTCTGACATGAATCTTCATGAAGTTTTCCGGAAGTTTTCTTTCCTCACAGCTTTTCTGATTCTTAGTAATATGCCACAGATTGAGCACTATTCTGTCTAGCTTGTCTAGCCAGTATTTCTCCTTTTGAGTTCAAATTTTTCATAGCACCATGTTCCATCAATCTTCCTTCAGCATTTTTAGCCACTGAATACAGGGGCCTCCGGGAGTATAAACACAGGTTGGTATCAGAGGCCTTGAAAGTAATGAGACATAGCAGACCTCAAGGCTATAAACACAAATCACAAACAATCAATAGCTGGTCACTAACAGATTTCAGCCTAGAGAATGAGGGTGGACCTATTTCAAGGTATATGAAAAAATAGAGGGAAAAAAGAAGTAAAAACTGAGTATAGATTCAGTAAAAACAAAACAAAACTAAAACAAACATAAAGAAAACAAAGAAGAGCTAACTGTAGAAAAGACAAACACACTCACTAGAATGGAAAAAAAATAAATAAAGAGAGATGAACTGCTCCCACACTGTACTGCCAGCCCACTCAGGATGCTGTTTCTCATCAATTTCCTCTGTTTAGTGCTTGTCAGGCCACACCTGGAATGTTGAGCTCAGTTTTGGTCCCCACTATCCTATAAAGATATGAACAGACTGCAGAGGGTTCAGAGGAGGGCCAGAAAGATGACCAGAGGTCTGGGAAGCCTGTCATATGACCAGGGGCTGGGAGAACTGGGTTTGAGAAAACAAGTCTTAGGGAAGACCTTGTTACCATGTTCCAGTATTTAAAGGGAGTCTACAAAGAATATAGAGTATATATATATAAAATAAATTATGTGTAAGACATATATTTCTCAACTTTCTTTCACATAAGCTTACTTTTTAGTTTGTAACAACAATAATTTAGGTCTAAATTATTCATTCTACTATTAGGTCTAAATCATTAATTCTACCATTTACAACAATGGAGCTATGGCATGCACATCATTGCATGAGATACAATAGAGGATTGTAAGTAGGAGTTCTTGTTTTTTAAGCAAAAATACTCAAGACACATTTGTGTAAGACTTCAAAACACTAGTAGTTCATCTGAGTGTTAGGTATACATATTTTTATGCACAGTTCAGTTGCTATTCATTAAGCTATCTATACTTACTGTCACAGCAGTATGGTATTTGAGCCTCCTATCTCAGGTCTTCAATCTTCTGAGCTTTCTTTCCACTGATGTTTCTGAGGCCACATCTTTTCAAACCTCTCATCACCAAAGAGACAAGCAAGCATCTCCTTCACAATGTTGCAGAGCTCAAGTGCCTTCTGAGACTGTTCATAAATGTCTACACTTTGTAGTACCTTACAACAGCATATTTTTTCTCTTCCTTTCTAAACACCTACACATATAAAAAAAAATCATATTTCCGAAATGATCAAAAACTCTATGTTCCAAAATAAACATTGCTAAATATGTGTTTTTAGAAGTGAACTATTTATCTAAGATAGACAAATACATTTTGTTTCAAAAATGTCATCCCTTTAAAGTATTGCATCTGCACTTAGAAGCAAAACAAATGTATCGCTGTCCCTTCCATATTTTAGAAATTCTTGAATTTGAAAGAGAAAAAAGAAGCTATTTTTAGGACAAGGAAATTAGATTGCACCAGGAAATGTACTCTTATGCTTGCTACCTAGTAGGGTGCCCTTGTAAATGCTGATAAAATGTATTTATTCCAAACATTATTGTTAACAGCTCATTGCCTCACCGAAAATAATTTTCCTCAATAGGTGTTATTCTGCCCAAAGTAAATTCAAGCAATTCATATGATGAATTCAAAGATAGCACTCCAACCACCTAATGCTAAATTGTATATCAAAGGCATAAGTAGTCTGAGTGTAATGTGTAAGCTGTGAAGACTTAATAAAATCATTAAAAGTGAGGAAAACAGCTATCTTTAAATCTTCGCATCATAACTTACGTTCTATTAAAAAATTACATAATTACCATCTAATTAGTGCATTCCTTTTCCATATGAATAGAACTTAGCTGTGGCCATAGACACATCACCGCAATATTTCCATGGCAGCAGTAGGAATCCAAAATTGTACTGATTGTATTGCTTATTGCATGAGGACTGTGTTCTGCAATCTAGTTCTTTCCAACTAAATTTATCTAATTATGAATGAAACAGGCAAAACCAAGCTCATGATTTTATCACCAGTACCACTGGGTTTTATTGCTTTTTTTAAAGGGAAAAGAAACAAACAAACAAAACAAAACAAACAAACAAACAAAACCCCCAAACAAACAAACAAACAAACAAACAAAACCCAACAACAAAAACACAAAAAAACCCCAAAGAAAACCAAAACCATGTTTTATAAAGTTGCAAACTAGTTGCAAACTAGTTTCTTCTAGCTAAAAACTTACAGTTTATGGCATGCAGTGCAATATCTATGCACATATGCCTTACTGGGCTACATGATTAAAATAGATCTTGTTTTCTTGTGTCTACCCAAAAAATGCTGAATGAAATGTCACATTCTCCAAAGAAGGAAGAATGGTAGATTTTCCTCAAAATATATATGATATATACAAACTATGTATAAGATACAGGTCTTCAAAGATAAAAGTTAGTTACAGTTTTGACATATCTATTGGACTGAATACTTTGATAGAGTTCTGACAAGCAGATGAGCCTTTTCTTTGTTGAAAAAACAAACTGAAATGTAGTCACCAGATCAGGTCCCATACTGCTAACATATGTAAGTAGCAAATTTCCTCAGGTGTATTGAGATAGTAAAAACAAGTACCATCATTTAAACCAGAACCCTTTGTATACCTTCAATACACACTAGGGGAAAATCCATTCTTTTTAAGCATTGCCTGTGTTAGTTGTTGGATGTTTTCTTTATCTAATCCTTATGACTACTATTGAGAAAGAAACACTTGGAGACACCAAACATTGTTGATCTTGTGCCTTAATCAAGTATGGGGTAATAAGGCAAATGCCAAAAGGTATTTGATAGTATTGTCACCATCTATTTAAGAATGTATTGGTAAAAAAAAATAAAAAATTCTTGATGCTAAAATATTTCAGTGAAAAGACAGTTCTGAAATGTTTTTCTACTTTGTATTAGGTGGCTTTTTTTCCATAGAAAAGGGTAGATGTTTCAAGACATACAGATATTGGTAAGGGTATTCAACAGATTTGAAGACCATAAATGGGCTAATATGCACGTTCTAAAAATAAGATACATCTATGTAGAATCTGGATTTTAATTAGTTAGTTAGTTAGTTAGTTAGTTAGTTAGTTAGTTAGTTATTGCTTTTGAGAACAAGTTTCCTTTGTATGTTGTACAGGTTGCTACAAAATAAGAAGGGGACTTGGTTTTAAATGTCAAAATCTTGTCCACAATTTTGATAGTATTCAGGATAAATTTCAGAAAATTAAAGAGAACACCCTTTTAATATCTCCTGTTCTATTATAGAGTAGATTTGTGAAATTTATTAAAAAAAAATACTAGAACAAGTGTTTTGAAGTTAGTGTCCAGAAACTTCTTGTATTGTTGTTCTCAGTAAAAATATTTTTTTCTTTGTTTTAGTACTGCTGTACCTATAAGTTTAGGTACATGATGTCCAAATATTTTAAGGTTTGGGATGATGTCTGGGAATATTTTCTTAGATATTTGCTCTTGTTTGTTTGTTTGTTTGGGTTTTGTTGGGTTTTGTTTGGTTTTGTTAAATTTGTGTTTTTTTAATTTATTGCTATTATTAATTATCAACCATGTCACCATTTTTTAAGTGTATTGAAGTGGATAAAAGCTATTAGACTTCATGTTAAATTCCTAAGTCCCTCCACAGGTCTAAGATCTTGCTAAAGTCAGCGAAGAGCTACTCAGGAAATTTATAGTTTGTAGCATGTTTCAGCTCACCCTAAAGTAGTCAACTGGGTCTGGTCTACAATGAAATAAACTTTTTACTGCATCAACAACATCTCCATTGAACTCTGCAGGACCTAGACCACAGGAAGGCTTTCTGGTTGCCAATTAGCTGCCTAAAGAAAGGTGTTTAATGTCATCTGAAAGACCCTTGGGAACCCAAGAACTTGGCGTGACCCTGACAGGTGCAACTCAGAACCTGTGAGAGTAACTTGTACCCTCCTCTGGTGGTGGCTGAAGCTCAGAGAAATGCTTAAAATTCCACCAGCCACATGAATCCCACCCCTGCACGAAAACACATACAGATACCTTGATTTGAGACCTGCTAAGCCTAAGTGACTTCCAGTACGACTCCAAATGCCTTGGATTCTCCCAATTTAATCCCACATGCCACTCCAAAAACATGTGAAACACTAATGGATCTACTAGCAGCTCTATAAGCTCCATGCAAATGACTTGGACTTAGGGACCAGCAGTCTCCCCTCAGGCAGAATCAGATCATAGATGACCATGACTGTATGCACATACACACAGTGATTTCCTCTTATATTGCAGAAGCATGTTGCTATGTTCTCCTCTTCAATAATGTGGTTGGAGTGCTTCTGAAGGAATAACTTGTTGGTGAAACTCTTTCACTTTAAGTATGCATGTCAAAAAACCCACAAAACCAACCAAACAAAAACCCCCACTTTGCTTATTAATTCTTTCTATTATCTTGGTTTGCTTTTCCAAAGCTCACCAAGATGATATCTAGAAATATCTTCTCAATTTTTCAAAAGAAATCAATAAACATGATGTGTAAATACTCTTCAAGTATGCATTTATAGCACACTAGCAGAAGTTCCTGAAAATACGTACCTATATGTTTTTTTCAAGATTTTTCTAAATAAAATAGACTGGCTTATCCCCAGTTGTTGATTTCTTTGTCTTCTGCATTGACTGATGCAGGTACCTGGCACCTTATTTCCAGCTGACAGCAGCTAAACTGTCTGCAAATTCTGAGCTCTAGAGACTGTAGCTGTAAAACCTATATTATATAAGATTTTATATATATGTAAGAGTGTGTGTATGTATATATATGTGCATATATGTGTATATATATATATGCACATATATTGTATGTATATGTGTGTGTATATAGTGTATATATGTATATATTTACATATTGTGTCAAATTTAGCATGGAGTGCTTGGTCTCCATGCTTCCAGGCTTTGAGTGGAATTCCATCAACTCCAGCTGCCTTGCCAGTTTTCACCTGCTGTATGGTCTTAAGAGTTTCTCCCGTGGTAGGGGCTATATCCAATTCATTTTTCACCAGGTGTTGTTTGATGTGCTGAATTGCTGAGTCTTGGACTACACAGTAGGCACTAAAGAGAATCTGAAAATATTCAGACCATTGATTAAGGATGGAGGTTTTATTGGTGAGAAGCATTTGGCCATCTGTGCTGAATAGGGGGCTTTGAACCTGGTGTGTGGGTCCGTACACTGCTTTCAGAGCCTCATAGAATCTTCTGTGGACACCCAAATCTGCACATAGTTGAGTCTTTTCGTCTAGGTTGATCCACCACTTGTTCTGGATGTCTCGAAGTTTCTGTTGGAGCTTGCTGCATGCAAGATGAAAGGCTGCTTTTCTTAAATGGCAAGATAGCTGAGCAAGGTGTGCCTGGTGAGCAGTTATCTTAAGTCAGTCCAGCAGTTCACTTATCTGGGAAGTATCATTTCCTCGGATGTTAAGATTGACAAAGAGATTGACAACAGGTTAGCAAAGGCAAATCAGAGCTTTTGGAAAACTCCATAAAAGAGTCTGGCGCAATAAACACCTGAAGAAAACTCCAAAGATCAGTGTCTACAGACCCATCGTACTGTCTACTCTTCTCTATGGGTCTCAATCTTGGGTCATCTGCTGCCACCACCCGTGACTCCTCGAATGCTTCCACCAGCGCTGCCTCCGTACAATCCTAAATATCCACTGGTCTGATTACGTGACTAATGTGTCTTTTCTGGAACAGGCAGAGGTCACCAGTATCGAGGCCATGCTGCTGAGAACACAGCTGTGCTGGGCAGGGCACGTCTCCAGGATGGAGGATCACTGCCTCCCTAAGATTGTGCTCTGTGGTGAAGTTGTCACTGGCTGCCGCAAGAGAGGAGCCATAAAGACACCTCAGCCTTGGCCATATTGACCACCATCAATGGTCCACTCTGGCCTCCAATCGGGAGACATGGAGACACACAATCTATAACGCTGCTGTCTCCTTTGAGACCTCATGCAGAATCAGTCTGGAGGAGAAAAGATAGTGCAGAAAGAACTGTGCCTTAACCATGCCATCTACGGAGACTTTCTGTTGCACCTTTTGCAACCGGACTTGCCTATCTTGCATTGGCCTTATCAGCCATCAGCGCGCTTGCAGCAAGCGTGGGTAAAACCCTCCCAAATCTTCGTTCACGAAGCCTAGCCATGATGATGACATATTATGTACTTATATATGTATTTATATATGTGTGCATATATATATGTATATATATATGTTTTTCTATATATATAGGCATATACAGTTCAGAGAATTATTTCTCTGACATTAAGACATCAAGATAGAAACCTGGATAATATTATGGATCTATCAAGGTTTACTTGCCATAAATATACAAACAAAATCAGTATATTAACTAATACTAATTAACAATTTTAATGAATAGGTACTGCAAGCATATTGGATAGAACATCATGAAATTGTAAGTGAAAAAAAGTAAATTCTATATCTCGAATGAGAGATATCACAATATGTAAGATCTTTTTAAAAATATCTGTTGTGAAGGTCTTTGCATGGTCCTGTCCTGCAAGAAGCAGATAAGAAATGTTTTTTAAAGAGAGTCTGTGAGTGGAAGAATCCAGTATGCAGAAAATTCTGCCATTGAGTAGGAGGGCTCCATACCATGAACTAAATGGCAGACAGAATTCCACTACTTTTGAATTATATTTTTGTTTAGCTACTTAAGAGAGTAACAAATAAGCACAAATCCTAAAGGCAACTGAAATAAAATATGGACTTAATTTCATCTCTCCAGCTAGGAAAAAAAAAATTAATGTTGGATTATCCAAACCCATGAAGCTGTACTGCAGATATTTGAACATATCCTGCACCACGTGAAGTAGAAGTGGTTCTGCAACACTGAAAGTTCCTGGAGTTTTTCCTATTTACTCTGCCAACATTTCTCTAGGACTAATGAGGTAGGACATAGCAGAGTGTGGAATGCTAAACAGTCTGAGGTATGCATTCATAAGAGAAATATGTAGACTTTTCAAGCTACATGAACACTAGCTCTGCTTCTAGATAATATGTAAACTCCATAAATAATTGAGAGTTCTCTGAAGAACTCTATGCAATGTGGTACAGGAGCTACATAGATGTATTATATTTGAAAAATTACGTCTTTTAGTCTCATAGATTTCATAGTTTACATAAAGAAATGAACTAAAAGTAGGCAGAGGGAGGCATCTGGCAGGAACTGAAGCAGGAAGAATCCAAAGATCTGTCCAAGATTCATGAAACAGACCAAAATTCAGTACCAAATATCAAATCTCTGCCTAAAACTGTTTAGCCCCTGATGTGGAAAAATACTCTCCCTCACCCTTTTCTCATCAGTCCTTTTGATACTATTAGAATTGCGAAAAGAGGCCTTTAGATTTGTTAATTTAGGGATTTTTGTCTTTTGAGAGAAGTTTGGGATTTGGTGATTTTGGTGGGGGTTTTTTTCACTGTTTTGGAGCCTGTGTTCACAGTACCTTGCATTTTGAGGTGTTGACCTATATATGAACATTAACTAAGTAGAAGACTATTTGGCATTCAGCTTGAGCTTTAATTTGGATGGCCAGACAAAGGGAAGACTGTGAGGATAAAAAAATAGCTTTTAGGTCATACTACTTTCATTCATCTGTAAGTACTATGCATCTGTTGTTAATGTAGATAATCATGTCAAATGCAAACAAGATGCTTTTTCCAGAATATGAATTGATCTTCTGCAAAAATTTCTATTCTTTTGATGACCATTGATACAAAAAAATTCCCTTTATATAATCCTCTAGGAAAAGGAAAAGAAAACCTGCTGTTACTGTACAGTACAGGTATGCCAATAGTTTTGCTCTGTGGTAACTTCTAATGACCACAGCTCTTACTAAGCCTACAGATTTATGACAGAGTTGTGATAAATGCCACACACATGAGTTCAAGTGAAGAGAATTATTCCAGAATCTGGTTTAGAAGCTTTTAATCTCAAGTTCTGCTTTAATATAGGCTATCACAGGAAAATAATGTTTTACTATTCATTCAATCAGATTAATTACTATTCACTGCTCCAGATCACTAATATTTCAGCTAATCCACAAGATAGTTTATATTGTGCATGTGCTTTGACTAGACATGAATTGGGAGTGTCGGTTAGATTTAGAAAAACCTACAAAGTTAATAATCTTTAACAGCTCCATATTTTTCATATTTAATACCATTCAGGCACCATTATTTTGCAGATGCCCACTACTCAGAGAGTGACTACAGCTTAGGTACAGCAATCATTCTCTAAGAAACCAGCAGAAGATATTGTGCCTCTGTGTTAAAACCTTCCTAAATTTGAAGCCATACATAAAACGAGGCTGGAATCTAGGTTCTGTTATAAATATTTTTAAAAAGAAGTTATAGCACTTCTTTATTTTAATACCATTTCGTAATAATCTCTTTAGCAACACATTCTAGAGAAAGGAAATAGATTATAAATGGTTCCAAACCATATTACTCTGGAAATTAAATGGCACACAAATGTTCAGATCCAAGAGAACACATTTCTCTGAATGCTTTATTGTTCTCAGCTTCATATACCTTCAAAGTATGTGTTGTTTTTGTTGGTCAAGGATCTTACCTTTATCATCTTCCTCCTGAGTATTGTTTCTCATCTAAAAACTACAGCTGAAATACTATGAGACTCCACTCTTCAAAGACACAGTTTAAATACTCATTGTATGCCTATTAGGGCAGATTATTTTGTCTTAGTCTGGAGGTCTCTATTGAAAAATTTGATTACTATAAGTAGAGCTTCTGGATAGTGTAGGTGAGTGGAATTGAAAGGTTCCTTCCTGTCAACATGAATGAAGTTATTAATTAAGCTGATTTCATGCAAAATCACAGAATGAAGTAGATGTGAGAAGACCTCTGAGATAACTGAATCCAACCTGTGACCAAACAACACCATGTCAACTAGACCATGGCACTCAGTGCCATGTCCAGTCTTTTCTTAAACATCTTTAGGGATGGTGAATCCACCACCTCCCTGGGAAGCCCTTTCCAATATCTGATCATCATCCTTTCTGTGAAGAATTACTTCCTAATGTCCAACCTAAACTTCCCTTGGTGCAACTTAAGACTGTGCCCTCTTGTCTTATTCCTGACTGCCTGGGAGAAGAGACTGACCCCCACCTGGCTACAGTCTTGTTTCAGGAAGTTGTAGAGAGTGATGTCTCCCCTGAACCTTCTTTTCTCCAGGCTGAACAATCCTGGAGAAACTCAACCCCTGATAAATCTTGTACTCCAGACCCTTTGCCATCTTCATTGTCCTTCTTTGGACTCGCTTCAGCATCTAAATGCCCTTCCTGAATTAAGGGGCCCAGAACTGGACATGGTATTTAAGATGTGTTCTCACCTGTGCTGAGTAGAGGGGGTGAATCACTTCCCAAGTCCTGCTAGCCACACTAGTTTTGGTACAGCCCTGGATTCCAAACTTGCTATCTTTGGTAGAATAGTATGTCTTAAAGGAGAAATTTAGAGGACAGTGCTAATGATGCCAAAGTTTTTGGGTTTGATCCCCATAAAGACCATTCACTTAGGAGTTGGACTCGAAGACCCTTGTGGGTCCCTTCCAAATCAGAATATTCTGTAATCTTGTAAAAGAAATAGATAACTAAATGATCATAAGCATGATCAGACTTTTATTTTTACATTATTTTATTTTCTTTTATAGTTCAAAGAGAATCACTGTTGCAGATAATAAATATTTGCAACCCAAATTATTCAAGAATTAAGAATTACATTGTATTCTAAATTTGTGCATATAGATTAAGAACAAAATATGGAACAGAACACAATTGTATTTTGTTCTGTTTATTTTGTGATTCTCAGAAGATCCATTAATTTGTTCTTTCTCCTCCAGCAATTTCTCCTAAAATAAATTCCCAGTAAACAAAAGGTGAATGCAGTGGATACCATGACACAGAAACTTT
>VXAU01003505.1:176500-188742 GCA_013399695.1 Formicarius rufipectus | reverse complement strand
TTTTTTTTGGGTACGATATGTGCTGTAAATCAAGATGGGTGTCACTAGCTCACGGCAGCATCTATTTTCAGTTGGCAAAGCTGGTACCATTTCTTCTAATAAACTAGAACTATTCTAAAACTTGATTGAGGACACATCAACTCAGGCTGCACACAGCAGACATTGTCTGCAGTTATGCATCTGGACAGTTATCTCAGTACATACAGCCCCTAGGAAATGTTAATTTAAAATACAGTCCTGGAATGGTGAAAATGTTAACTGTCCTGTGGGAAGTTATTATCATTTTTACAGACACTGTAATGCATTTTTCAAGGGAGGACATGCTGCATTTAATAAGTGGAAAGGGAATACAGTAGCATATAATCAGAGAAATATGAGGAAAGTATAATTGTTGAAATCCATAGGGTTTGTTTTGGTTTGCTTTTGTTTTCATTCATCTGACGGAGATGTCTTGATGTTTGCTTGCTTGTTTGTTTCCTGCCCTCCCTCAACATTTGAGAAGTGGATATCTGCAAAGCATAAATTTAAAACAGTGTCTTTATGTACTCTTGTTTATTTTGGATACATATCATTAAAGCTACTGTTCTAAGCATTCAAGTGTCATTTTTTATGATATATCACTGACTGCAAAATTGTTTTTATAGCATAACTTTATTCCGGGTATGCCACAGATTATATAATCATTTAAAAGTTTGTTCTGCTCCGTGGTTCCCATGATTTGGAAATGTGTGGTATTCTCTTGAAAACTGTAGAAAGTAGATACTATTAAGAAAAAGGTAAAAGAAGAAAGTAACAAAAGTGTTCTGAGAGATAAAAGCACCTTTTCTATTTTCCAGTATGCAAAAAACTAAGGAAGGTGGTTGAGATATTTCTACAGGTGATGTAGAAGTAGATATTTAGGAATGATAATTAGAGATCTGTTTCACTGTAGTTTAATACACATTTAAAATTGTTGTCTTACCTTCCTTTATAGTTAATGAGAGAGGAATAAATATACCCACAGTACAGTAGATATCAGTCTAAGATGGACAAACAACATAATCAGCCCTTTGAAGGCTCTATGGTAAGTAAAATTAATCAGATTTGTTGCTGTTATGTATATGTCCCAGTCTGGGTAAATGAATCCTACCTATGCTGTCTTTTGGTTTGCTGTGTTCACTCCTTGCCTGTCCAGCTTAGGGAAACTCATCTTTGTTCATGGCAGAATTCATTTTCTTGAAACTTGTCAGTCCTTTAGCAGAACCAAGTTATGAACTCTTTGCAGTTAAGATGAAATAATTAGTGTTTTGTAAGTACATATTTGTGTAATATATGGGAGTCCAAATGCAGTTACATCTTTTTTATGGTTTTACTAAAACCAGAGAGACTGAATAATGAAACTAGTCATTTGAAAATTACAATTTTAGGCAAGTTAAGTAACATACTGGTCATCATGGTTGCAGGTCTGCAGTACAAAGCAAGCCAAATGCTTTCTGCTGCCATAAGTATTTGATGCTTTTCCTCAAGCATACTAGACACAAGTACTTCTTTTTACACATTAGAGGATAATAGTCTAAGGCACTTCTGAGGTAAGAGACAAATTAGACTATTCAAATTCTCCAGAATTAGAATAAGTATGGAAATTTTAGTAACCCAGGGTCAACTGATTCATTGTTTTATGAGAGAGAAAGCGAGTAAAGCATTTGTTAGGAAAAAAAATTTAAATGTCCATATAGTTGACAAAATTGATAGTTAGATGAATTGTTATTAAAGTGAACCCTTTTACCCCAATGACATTTTATAAGGTATTAAATAGTTTAGAACTCCTGAGATCCGAGTGATATAAAATATTCAACATCCCTGCACTTCATGACAAAAATATTCCACTAAAATTAGAATCAGACATATTTAAAATAATTGGCAATACGAGCTTTGCACAGGAAGGCAAAAGGGATGGGAGATTTAATAATACTTTCATTGATCTTTGCATATGAGAGTAGTCCTCTTTGGAAATTAGGTTGATAATGCAGGAGTGAGCCTTCTTTTTGTCTGGGTGTACACAGATTAACATTCAAATGCTTCTTCACAAAGTATTTCCCGTAAAAAGGGAACCAATGCACTCTATATGAGAGAGGCTAAAAAAAAAAGATGATATCTGGTTCAGAAAAGCCCAGGTATATCTGACTACTCAGGGGAACATGTCTTTTCTATATACCTTTCTTTAATTATTTTTTTTAATGATACAGAACAGTTAGTCCTGACAAAGTCAGAATTGAAGAAACAGCTGAAAACTGTAAATTCTGAACAAACAAACTATTCTGGAAAAAAACAGTTGAAACTAAATTAAAACTTGGTTTAAGAAAAAACGTCAGTGACATTTTGATATGCTATTTATTCCTTAGTTTGATAAAAATCTTGGCAGTTCCTACATGAATTCTTGAAGTTGTCAGAGATTGACACTGACTTTTCCAAACAATTAAAACTCATGAGATTCCAAATAGTATTGAAAAGACATCAAATGTTCCGTATTTCTTCAAACTGTATTTCCAAAACCTGATGAAAAGGTATATGACTATTTAAAATGATTTATGTTTGTAAGAGTAATTGTAATTTATGGGAAAACAATAAATCTTAGGCTGAGAAATGACAGCACTGCATACACTTGCACAAAAATTTGAAGAAAACCAATCTCAGAAACTACTTTTCATGACTGAGTAGTTATAGAATTATAGAATGTTTTGGGCTGGAAGCCCAAAACCTTAAAGGTCATTTAACTCCAACACCACCTGACATGGATAGGGATTCCTTCCAGTAGACTAAGTTGCTCAAAGCGCCATCCAAGCTGGCTAGCCTTGAACATTTCTGGGGATGGGACATCCATAGCTTGTCTGGACAACCAGTGTCTCACTACCCTCATAAATAAAGAATTTCTTCCTAATATTCAATCTAAACATACCCTATTTCAGTTTAAAGCCATTCCCCCTTGTCCTATCACTACATGGCCTTACAAAAAGTCCCTCTTCAGCCTTCTTGGAAGCTTCCTTAAGTTATTGTAAGTGTGCTAAAAGGCCTCCCTGGAACCTTCTCTTCTCCAGGCTGAACATGCCCAACTCTCTCTGCTTGTCTTCATAGCAGAGGTCCTCCAGCCCTTAGATCATCTTTATGGTCCTTCTCTGGACTAGTCTCCATAAGTTCACCTCCTTCTTCCATTGAGAATTCCAGAGCTGAATGCTATACTCCATCTGGAGCTTCACCGGAGCAGAGCAGAGACGTTGATTGCCATTGCCTTAACATTTTCAGTAGTTGCTACATATTATTATCAATGTTCACCCAGTGCCCAAAGAAAGAGTTATGGATTGGAAACAAGACATGACAAACACAGTTCCAGGACAGCTTATATTTGCTCTACTTTACAACTCTGGTCTTTTATAAGTCCACTGACTATTGCAAATAATACTAATAATATACAATACATGCATGATCTTTCCAGTCCAGGAAAAGCTACATGTTACATTGACATCTATTGTGTCTACATTTAAAATGTTTCTTGCAAGTCATATTAGTCAAACAATAAGCAAGTGTGCAATAGAAGAGCACAGAATTTTCAGGAGTGTGACAAGATAGGAGTGTGAATTTCCATGTATTTATTGCCTAAACACTTTTTTTTTCATCTACTGGCAAACAATGCCACACAAGAGGGCATGTATTTTGGAATGGGATCTAAGCTATATTATAATTCTATTTCCTATAATTTCCTGTCTGTACTTTGTCCAAAATTGAATATGCACTCACTGAATGTATATTTTTTGAACTTTAAACAGAGAAGTTTAATAAAATTTAAAGTAATTGTTGGCATAAACAAATGGGGACACACAAGTTAAAGAAACAATCATAAGCTGAAAATATTTCAACATTGTTCAGCAGATCCAAAATAAAAACAAACAAAAAAACCCCACCACAATAAAAATGAGATAAAAATTCCTGAGATAGAAAAGAGAGAAAAAAAGAAAAAAAAAAGCTAAAAGTGAAAGAGAAAGCCACTACTTAATGGAGTTAAAGAATAGAAGAAAACATTTTAGGGAGAATAAAATCAAATGGAGATTTGGCCTTGGAGAACTAGCAATTTGAAGTTCATAAAAATGAAACAAATAAAGGAAAAATCTTTCACTAGATTCTGCTTTGTACTTGGATTAAAATGTGAAGACATCTAGCATGGATGACATTATGAATTAAATAAGTTCAGAGTACCAATGATGGAAGTGCCACTTAGGAAAGCATTAAACATCTATCCTCCATTCATATTAATAAATGGGTTCTGTCCCAATTGGGCTCCTATTGTTCAAAAATTTATTGCAATTCTTTTTTAATGTAGAGATTTAATATTACCATTATTTAAGATATTTAAGATTATAGGAATTAGTTGCCATTTAAACAAAGACTAAACAATAAAGCATTTAACTTTGAAAACTGATTACAATCAGCAGATGTTTAGAAGCCTTGTTTCACAGAAGACCACTTTTCATAGAGAGTCTGACTAATAATTTTGGGGTGCTTTCGCAACTTCTTGTTACACAACTTGTGATATAATCTGATGAAGTATCTCGAAGATCTTTTAAAATTTACCATATGCAGGCATCAGAGACACATGTTCAGTAGTATTGACTAGGGTGTTATCATCTCAAAAATGTCAGTAAGTGAAAAATAAATACAATTATGATAGTGACATTAATGCAGATGTTGAATAGTTTTGTTGTTATTTTAGTTTTCAATTACATATCTGCACAATTATGTGTCATTTTTTATTAAAGTATATGAAAAATTTATAAAATAGCCATAAGTTATGACAACTTCAGTTTTTAAAAAAAATCTTTCCAGTATATATATGTGTGTTATTGCCATCACAATATAAAGAAGATATTAAGCTCTTAGAGAGTGTCCAAAGGAGGCAATGAAGGTGGTGAAGGGCCTTGAGGGGAAGCCATATGAGGAATGGCTGAGGGCACTTGGTGTGTTCTGCATGGAGAAGAGGAGACTGAGAGAAGACCTCATTGCAGTTACAACTTCCTTGTGAGGGGAAGAGGAGGGGCAGGCACTGATCTCTTCTCTGTGGTGACCAGGGACAGGACCCAAGGGAATGGCCTGAAGTTGTAACTGGGGAGGTTTAGGCTGGATATTCAAAAAAGGTTCTTCCCCCAGAGGGTGGTTGGGCCCTGAACAGGCTTCCCAGGGAAGTGGTCACAGCACCAAGCCTGACAGAGTTCAAGATATGTCTGGATGATACTCTTGGACACAAGGTGGGACTCTTGGGAACTGTCTTGTCTGGAGCTGGGAGATGAACTTGATGATCCTTGTGGGTCCCTTCCAACTCAGCATATTCTATGACTCTGTGATATATATGATGCAGCCCAGCAATGAGATATTTATTTTTCCTTCACCATCAGCAATACCTTTGTCATTAGCATATCTATGTATTTTCTTATTTTTATATTTCTCACATGCAATAAATTATATTTACTTTTCAAATGCTTTTTGCTATCCAAGAAACATGGTGAATCAGTGTTCTAGGGTAGAACACAAAGTCTTTCTTCCCACCTCTTGTACATCTCACTTCCTATTTTCAGTGTGTGGTGGCTGATCCTGACTAGATGACAGGTACCCACCAAAACCCCTTTGTTACTCCCCTTCTCATCTAGACAGGGAAGGGAAAAGGTTCATGTGTTGAGATAATCTTGGGGAGAGATCTCTCATCAGTTACTGTCATTGGCAAAATAGACTCAACCTGAGAAAATTAACTGAATTTATTACCAATCAAAATCAATGCAGGATAATGAGAAGTAAAACTAACCTTATAACACCTTCCCCTCCACTTCCCTCTCTGTATTTGTTCTACCTCCTTTCCCCAGCAGTGCAAAGAGATGGGGAATGAGGATTAGAGTCTGTTCATCTCACATTGTATCTGCCACTTCTTCCTCAACGAGAGCATTCCTTGTCCTGCTCCAACCTGGGGTCCCTCCCATAGGAGACAATTTTTCCAGCAAGAGTCCTTCCCACAGGCTACAGTTCTTCACAAACTGCTCCACCTTGTGTTCCTTCCATGGAGTGAAGTCCTTCAAGAATGGACTGCTCCACCATGGATCACTTCCATGGGGTCACAAGTCCTACAGTAAATCTGCTCTAGCATGGGCTTCTGTATCCACAGGTCTGCAGGTCCCTGCCAGGAGAGTGCTCCTGCATGGGCTTCCTACAGCATCACAGACTTATTTCAGACATCCACATGCTCTGGTGTGGGGCTCCTCCATGGGCTGGAGGTGGATTTCTGTTCCACTGTGGATCTGCATGGGCTGCAGGGGGACAACCTGCTTCACCCTATTCTGCACCCTGACCTGCAGGGGAATCTCTCCTCTGGTGCCTGGAGAACCTTCTGCCCCTCCTTTTGCACTGGCCTTGGGGTCATCAGAGTTGATTTTCTCACATATTCTCACTGCTCTTTTCGCTGAGCACTGTTATTTCTCCACAATAACACTTTTTCCTTCTTGAATATGTTATCACAGAGGTTTTACTACTATTCCTAATTGGCTTGCCTTGGCCAGCAGCAGGTCCATCTTGGGGCTATCTGGCATGGGCTCTGTCAGACCTACAGGAAGCTTCCAGCAGCTTCTCAGAGAAGCCATCCCTGTAGGCCATCTCCGGCTACCAAAACCTTGTCACACAAGCTCAGCACACAGTATAAGAATAAAACTGGTGTTTGGTTTAGAAGATAACAATTTTGCTGTAGGCCACACTGGAAGTCTGTCTCTTCAGGAGCAGCACAGACATGATCTGTACAGATCACCAGCTGGAATAGTCCATGAACGATTTGTATCCTTACTTCCTTCTATGCGCTGGCATCGCCCAAGTTTGCAAAACTTCAGTCTTCCCTGTGCTTCATAAGATAGTCTTTTTGTCTTCTCAAAGGCTTTGATTTAGCCTAAATTACCATGGATAGCACTGTTAAATGATAAAGAGTTCATTGGCATATGTGCGAAAGGGGGTAGAGATTTGAGGGCAGGGGGAACACTGCCTCAGTCAAAGGAGGTGATCAGTCCTACGTGCGTGGTGATCACTCCTCACTATGGGACCAGATATAGGCTTGCAGGTACCTTTGCATTTAGAGTCATTGAAGATGGGATAAGTGGAAGAAATAGAAGGACAAGGCGGTGAAAGATATTATCTATGTGTAAGCAGGTGTTGTAATGGCTATGCCCTATTCCTGATCAGAACAGTCTGTCATTTCTTCTCATTAACCTCCATTTCTGACCCTTTGCCTGGATGAGTGTCTCTCTACCTATGTGCAGAGAGCTGTGGGAATTTCTGAGTGAAAGCAGCCAGAGTAGTACCAGAACTCACAGGGGCTATGTGATATGGACAACCATCGCAGTGTGTGAGGCTGTGGGATCTAGCGAGTTTCATTCCTAGAGTGGAACCTCCCCCAAAAGAAATTGAGAAAACTCCTCATCAATCACTCAGTTTGATGAAGAACAGTTGATTGTTAGGTACAGATTCTGTGTTTTGCTGAATTAGGGCCTACAAGAGAAATATCTCATGTTTATAAAAAATGCCCTTGATGGAAATAAGACACAAGCATTTGTATTGCCTGCATAAGTTATCAGGCATGGTACAGATGGTGAGGGACTTTGCATTGCAGTTGGGAATGATTCAGAAGATGATAAAAGTACTAAATCCAAACCCTTGTTCCATCACTATTTAGGGACAGATAATATTACAAGAAAGTTTACATATAAAGTTTACTTTCAGCAAATATGCATACTTGTGGGAGTGAAAGTTAGATGACAAGAAAATGCAAACTTTTCCAGTGGTAAGTGGAATCATTTTGGTACTAAAATAATAAAGAAGTAGTTCATGTTATACAAGCAGTGCAGTTCTTGAGATGCTGTGAAGATGATAATATCAACATGCTTTGACTAACTCTAACATCAACAGTGAGTAGTTTAAGGACATCAGCATAAAACTCTACTCAAATAACTAACATACAACCTGTACCATGCTGGACAAATCTGAAAGATAAAGACACGGATAAAATACAGACATTTTTATGGCAACAATTATAACTTATAAAGCAATGCTCTGAACAACTAGCAATTTAATTCCATCACTTACCTTCAGTTTATCTGCTGATTGATTCCAGTGAGAGCTTATAAGAAGGAAAACCATCACTCATATTTTATGCCAAGAATGTCTTCTAAGATGGCTTGTTATTGAAAATAGCAATACAACTATCCAGTGGGATTTTTATTTTATTTTTCTAAAATCATAATAGAATCCTTTTATAGGGAATGGAAATAGTGTTCTTTCTTAGGCCTTTTCTTGGCCACAACAAGACATACAGCTGCCCTAAGGGAAATAGAAACTTTTAGTTACAAAAACTCTTTCCTAAATTAAGTTCCTTTTCTAAACTTTTTTCCCAGCTGTGTTGTAATATTACTAAATTTTAGAAAGTTGAAAAGACCATTATGAATAGTGAATGTGAAAAATAGGTCAATAACTTTTTCAGATCATTTTAGTTTGCTTCAGGGTCTCTAAAAAGTCAAGAAGTAAGTAGGGTAAATTTTAACAGTAATATACTCTGCTTGGGCAAAATCAGGGTAGATTTTTTACTATTTTCCTTGAATTTGAAAGTGTGATATGTCTTAAAGTATCTGTCTCATGTACAATTTAAAATTTCTTCAGATGTTACTTGAAAATTTGTTATGTGAACGAGTCTACATTTGGAAAAGGTAGTAAGTTTAATTTTCTAGAAATAGTCCTGCAACTTTCTCTAAACAATATTTATGTTGTTGTAGGTTTAGTTAAATAAGAAAGATTTTTAATGATTTTTTTTCATAGCACCACGTAATTCTGATCATGAGGAACTGCCCCCCTATACACCCCCCCTTCGAGCTTCATTGGGGAAAGACTGTCTCCATCGAGCATGTTGAGACCTGAAGTGGAGCATTCCAGGAACTCAGGAGGCAATAAGAACAGGTGCACACCAGCTACCTCTTTTGGTACCTGGATTTTTTGCTCACTGGACTACCAAGGACTTTTGGAGCCTCTTTCCTGTAGAACTGCTCTGTCTCATCTGCGGCTGCTTTCCCCCTCAGCCACAGCCCTTTTGCATTGGATTGGGACTACCCCTACCCCCAGGTGAGCCATCCTGGCATGACCAGCCACCACAGGTAGCCCAGGGATCTTCCCCTTGTGAGCTGCATAAAAGCGTCACTGCTGCATGACCCAAGCCTCCTGGACCACACCCCCATTGCCAGATTATCATGATGCATCCATTGTCGCTCCACTGGGTTGAAACCTATGCTACAGCCCTGGTGGCATAGGACTTCTTTCCAAATGAAATATCCTTCCTGGTTTAGCTTTAACCTAGGGGGCAGTAATATTTTCTGCTGTTGCTTGGGATTTTTTGTTTCTTTGTTTTGTTTAGGGTTTTGTATCAGTTTTTGGTAAAATTGCTATTTTTATTTCTTCATTCAGATGCCTCATAATTTTTACCTTGTCAATATTTGGGAGGTAAGGAAATAAAAGAGGTCTCATTAGAGGTCTCACCTCCTGAACATGTTATCATTAAAACAAGACACATGTCTAGACTGAGGTTTTGCCAAGTTTCTCATGAGATAAACGGTTCAGCAGTGTGCTGGTTTTGGATGGGGTAGAGTTAATTTTCTGCACAGTGGCTGGTGCAGAGTTGTGTTTTGGATTTGTGCTGAACATAGGGTTGATTATATAGAGACATTTTTGTTATTGCTGAGCAGTGCTTACACAGAGCCAAGATCTCTTCTGCTTCTTGTACTGTCATGATGGTGAGGAATTTGGGACTACATGGGAAGTTGGGAGGAAACACAAGTGATCTAAACTGAACAAAGGGATATTCCATACCATATGGGATACTCTTAGTGTTTTTTGACGAGTATTTCCTCTGTCCAGTTGTTTAGAATTTCTGGTGCACAGATGTCTATTTTTTCTGGGAACAAGAGTTTATAAACTAAAGTTTATAAGCATTAGCCGTAGCTCATATAATTAACCTCTTATTGAATTACTGAGAAGACTAGTTATACAAGTAGAAAATTAAGATAACAAGTAACATTCAACTACAGCATTCCAGGGACTAAAAGAAAATATTTTCTTCTTAGGGATAAATTGTTTTCTATTTGTGGAAATACTTAGAATATGGAAAAGTGGTAAATGTACTTAGGTCTACGTAAGTAGCCACTTTGATTATATAAACTCCTGTCTCAAGAGATTTCTAAGTGTTTTGAAACGTTAAGAGTCCCATGAAATAAAGACACCAGTTACAGTACAGAACTGTAAAAAATGGTGTGTGTAAGAAAAAGTGGTTGGTTGATGGGTAGATATCTGCCAAAGCCTTTAAAACCTCTATTCAAGCAACTTGTACATGCAAACTGTGTACCAAGATTTGCATTGTCAATAAACAGAGAGAAATTCAAGAACCACATTGTTTCAGATTGGGTTCAAGTACCCTCCAGTTCCATTCTCCTGACACTTAGAGATGAGTACAGGTGAGTGCCAAAGCTTGTGTTAGATTCTTACTCTGTTCTTGTAATCCCATGGACATGGTGACCTGTCACTGCACAACATCAAACTGAGAATGGCCATTCTCATGATCACACTTCTTACACTCATGTGTCTAAAACATTTGTGTACCTACCTAAAAACACCTTATGAGAAAGGAAGTCTATAAGATTGCCTCACTGGAGACATTCATGAGCCATTGACAATACATGGATGATTTAGTAGTTGCTTAATGTGGGCTCCAGGTCAAGGACTTTTCAGTGTCCCATGCTCTGCCAATGAGGAGTTGCACAAGCAGCTTGGGGGGGAGGAGCATGGTCAGAACAGCTGACCTGAACTGTCCAAAGGGATATTCCATACCATAGGACATCATGCCCTATATATCAGCTGGAGGGGAGTCAACCAAGAGGGGATGATAGATGTGTGGGGACTGGTTGAACATTAGTCAGNCTTATTATCCTAATAGTTATCCTAAATATTGAGCTTTGTATCCTCTTTATCTTTTTTTTTTTTTTCTTTTATTATTATTGCTGTTGAAGTCACTTTAGGTTGCAACTAACCACTTCTTTCATTTTAATATCTGCTGTGGGCTGGCTGAGGATGCACACCATTCTACCATCCAGGTCATTAATAAACAGTATTAGCTGCCGCACTTACCCATGAGCTGGCTGCCAGTTGGACATTGGACTAGTGATGACAATAAGCTTTCAACCTGAGACTTTAACTGTTTTTGCAGCCAGTTATCAGTCTGTATTTCACTGAGTTCTCTATGTGAATAGTAGTGAAGGCCATGTTAAAGGCATAGCTAAAGGGCCTTTTGGGTCAGAATTTTCAAGAACATCAGGCAGGATATGTGGAGGAAAAGCTTTTTGAGAAAATCATGACTCTGGTAGTCCTCTACTGTAATTCACAAAGTTATGGGCATGAATTATATTTGGACCAGTTTCAGCCTGGTTAATGAATAGAAGATACATATAAGAATACTTACAATTATAAAAATAATTATTTTCAATTTTATAAAGTGCACAGGAACCTCCTGTTCATAGCTATCCCAAATTACTATTTAAAGAAGAATATATTTAAGTATACAAAGGGAAAATACAAGCCTTATTATGTCACTTTTCTTCCTGCAATGATTCAAAGCTATAATATGATATGTTGATAATCTGCCATTAGAAAGTTCATCAGTCAAAATCATTCTCAAAGGGTTAGAGGCAACAACTTTATGGCTATTGTGCAACACTACAGTCATGAAAAACTAGAGAGAACAGGCCATGTTGTGATACTTATTATGGTATCTTTTTCTTAATATATATATTATATATATATATTTCCACTGCAAATGTTNTTGCTTAATGTGGGCTCCAGGTCAAGGACTTTTCAGTGTCCCATGCTCTGCCAATGAGGAGTTGCACAAGCAGCTTGGGGGGGAGGAGCATGGTCAGAACAGCTGACCTGAACTGTCCAAAGGGATATTCCATACCATAGGACATCATGCCCTATATATCAGCTGGAGGGGAGTCAACCAAGAGGGGATGATAGATGTGTGGGGACTGGTTGAACATTAGTCAGTAGGTGGTGAACAGTTGTATTGTACATTGTTTTCTTGGGTTTTATTCCTCTCTCTTAGTCTTTTTCATTGCAATTATTATTTTTACTATAATAATTTTTATTATATAGAATTA
>VXAU01003505.1:153812-170518 GCA_013399695.1 Formicarius rufipectus | reverse complement strand
TTTCTTTGATTAATCATAAATTGTCAGAAAGCAAATTTTATTTCTTCTACTTTGCTAACAGACTGACTAATTTTGTATACTGATGCGCTATCTCAGTTGATTCAGAATACTTTTTGCAGTGAATTTTAATAATAACACTCTGAGTCTCTTTTAACATTGTAATTGTAATTTATACAAACTCTCACCAAATCCATAATTTTTCTCTTAAATAAATTTGTAACTAAATTTTTCTTTCTGATACGTAAAAGACTGTATTTTTATTCTGTAGGTGTTCTGTGTCTTGCATATTAGAAAGAGAATCTTGTCTTTCTAATGCTTTAGGGGATAGTATCCTATAAAGAATTAATTTTAAAACACCTTCCTTGCTTGGGGAAAAAAAAAAAAAAAAAAGACCCCCTTTCAAAATGCCAATATGACTTTCCTCAAACATGTACATTGTGATAACTCTTCTGAAAGTGACTGACAAACCTGATCACAAGGAAGAACTTGGAGGCAGTTATTGAGAACATAAAACTCTCATAAGCAAACAAACAAACAAACTGAAATAAAACATCACAAAGACTATAACTCACATGTTTATGAATCATCTTCAGCATGCTGTTTACCTGCTCATTTTAATTGTTAAGTCTCAAGAGACAAGAATGCCTCAATAGGTGCTAAAACTTGACCTAGAACGCTAGCACTGACACTTTTTGGAGCACTGATGGAAGAAATTCATGTCATGATAGATTTAAATAGCAAATAAAATTGAAAATTCCCATTCAGCACGGAAGGAAATAAACAGAGTTGTGAAGAGATGGTTATGATGTGTAAACGTGTTGTGATTAGGTGTTTTTAGAGTGATGGTTAGCTTGAAATCTGATAATGGATTCAAAGCCAAATCTAACTACTTATGAATTCAGAGTTTGGCTTGGAGAGTTAGGAGATAGTCATTGATACTCTTATGTGGCAGAGTTATAAAAGCTGGTGGAATGCATTCTTTTCGAAGGGTTTATTTTTGAGGACTTCCATCCCACACTTTAACATTTGGAAAGTGGAATGTTTTTATATTCTGCTTAGCTTGGTGGAGAATGGGGGAATTAGCTAGGGACAGGAAAGACTTTTCTAAGATGAGCATTGCACAAATATCCCATTATAAAATTTCATGGTGGTCTTTGTTTCACATGTGATAACCAAAAGAATTGATGGGAAAAGAGGAAGGCACTCACAAAACTATTGCTCAGAGATATGTTATGGAATTGTTAATATAACACCAAAATCAGAAAGAAATCAGAAAGAAATATTTTCTCAGGGATATATGTAATAGAATATTAAACACACTTACTGTGTCAACATAATAATTTCTTTAACACTCTATCTCCCAGCTGCCACTTTAGAACAATTAAGTGTTGTCAAAAGTACTACAACACAAATAATGAGCTAAACCAAATAATTCAAAAACCCTCTTCAATTAGGTAGAGGACAACAGCAAATGTTAATAATGATAGTGATAATGATCACACTCTACTTCTTTACAGCCACCTTAGGTGTGTGAAAGAAACTTATAGACCTAAAAATTAAAACAATTATTGTAAATGATGAGGCCCAAGTGATTGCACCGAGTCTGGACAACATCCCAAGAGAGAGTTCCGGAGGTGGGACAAAGGAAACCATGAGGATTGGGGGGAGAGGTAGGTGTATTCCCTTTGTCCTTCTCTCTCTGCCTCCTTCTTTCCTAATTTGCTCCAAGGGGATTTGAGAACCTTGAATTGCCCTCCCTTTCTCATAGGTGAAAGGTGACAACTATATGATGTGTTTTTTCCCAGGCTTGATTTTCACATTCAAATTAAGATGGACAAACCAATATGCACTACCCAGTACATCTGTAGACCTAATTAATTGGGATTTTCTTATTCAGAAAGATAACTAAATTCAAGTCTAACTTTACAGAAATAAGAATCCTGATGGAGAAAAGTACTCCCTGATTTCTCCCCTTAGTAAGAAGGGTATTCTTAGATTTTACTTCTGTCTTCCTTGTCTAGATAAACCTAAAAATTGGAAATACTTGATCATTGTAGGGTTTTTTTCCATTGTTCACATTTAAGTGGTTTTAAATTTTTGTGTGCTTTTACAGAGGTAAAATATTGCACTATACAATTGTTCTTATCCTTCATCAGAAGGTGTTGTGATGTCTCTTCATATTTAGCTGATTGGGATATACACACTCTGGTAACCTTTGACATGGAAGGTTGTGGGGTTTTTTTTGTTTTTGTTTTTGGTTTTTTGGTTTTTTGTTTTTGTTTTTGTTTGTTTGTTTGTTTGTTTTTGTTTTGTTTTGTTTTGTTTTGTTTTTCCCCAGGGAAATTAAACAAAAGTGGTTGAGTAACAAGGTGTTTTCCAAGTATAGGTTAAATGAGAATACCTTTTTAAGACTTTAGGTAGCATTTTTAGATTTACTTTACATCTAACCTACCAGTGCTCTCTTAGCTTCAGTAGAGAATGACAAATGATTGTGTCATTACCTTTCTGAAAAGAATATCCCTGTTTGCTTCTCTCTGAACAGGATCCTGTCTTACCTGATGAGAATCTCTTTATTCCACTCCTTCTCTCCATTCTTATGCTGTTCCACATTTAGTTAATTACATTTTTGATTCTTTTACCCTTATGCAAAGTTTACAGTGTTGTTCTATTAGTAACAGAGTGAATATATTCACTTTTTATCTGTCATTTCCTTTAAGACTGTGCTAACCTTTCAGTGGTTGATCTAATAAGTGCTCTATACTATTGATGCCTTTCCTTTGTTGTCCTCCTGCCTTGTTTGATATCATGGCTTCATGGAGAGAGCAGCTCTGCATGAATCTTTGCATTTTTCTGCTGGTGATATTTCGTATCAATGATTTTCAGCATTGCTTTGACTTTGATGGTATTCTGAGTATCTGCTCTCCTTGATATAAATGCTTTTATCAGAAAAGTTCAGTTTCTTTTTCAGCTGCTTCTTTTTTCACCTAAGTTCATCACAAGCTTCTATTTCACTGCATGTCTTTTTTTTTTTTTTTTTTTTTTTTTTCANTTTTTTTTTTTTTTCCTACTTAGTGCTGTTGTCAGACATTTTGTTTAAATTGTTGAGGTTTCTTCCAGTTGACCTGCAGCCCTCAAATGCTCAGTGTTCGCTTGGACTCTTTGGCCTGCAATATTTGTCAGTGGGTATATTTTGAATTCTTTCTTTACTGCCTTTTATTGAGTGACTGTGCATTCACTTAGCAAGTTGAGAAGCTTTTGAACAAAGTCTTGAGAGGTTTCTTGGGGTGATTTTTTTTTCTTTTTTTTTTTTTTTTTTTTTTTTTTTTTCTTAAAAAATCAAACCAAAAACAAAAAAAANGCAACTCAGAAGCAGAAGAATGAATGAGCAGATTCTGAACACTTCCAAAGTGCTGGGAAATAGTGATGATAAAGACAGACAGTAAGAAGTACCTTAATCTGAGAAACTGATAATCTTAAATATATGTGTCTAAGGAACAAGAACAAAATATTTGGTGAGATTTGGAGGGTGAGCATAGCAGGCAGAATTAACATAGAATTAAAATGCAATTCATGCTACTATTAGTATTATCTGTTCTCCAACCCCTGAATTCATCTTTTATGGGATACTGATCAACTACTTGGTCTCTTCAGTACTAACACACCCAAAGCCAATAATGCTGCCATGTATTTTATGGTCAGATCAGATTCACTGGGTAACTGATTTTAGATTGCTCCATTCTGCTTGTTACCCAGGAATTGTGCAAATTTCTGACCTACTCAGAACCCTGTATAAAACTGACATGGCTTTGTCAACATATTCAATTCCACTATATGCTCAAAAGTAGGTTCCCTTCCTTTTACTCCATTTAAAAATGTCAAAGTAGTCTGTAGACACCAGTTGATGTGGAAGTAGATTTTTTTCCATAAAATTTCTGCACACCAAAAAATATGGTCAGCTGGTTTATCAGGACCTGCTAGGTGGCTACACAGCAGGTTGTAAGTTTTCACTTTACAATTCCTTTTTTTTTAAAGTTGTACCAGTGACCATTACCTGTTATTCAGGCTTTCAGTTGTATATGGTCATCTCTTGAGCTACCAGAGAAATCCATTTTCCCCAGGTGCCAAAATCCACAATTCCTCTATTTTAAACAGAGCAATCACAGTACCTGAATTTTGCAGGTTCTTTTTACTACCTGTGCCATTACATAAACTTTCAGTAGTCCCTTCTATTTCTCAGCTCTGGTGAAGGTCCTCTTCTCCTAGCTCACCTTTTCATCCCCTTTGCAGAAGAAAACTATACAAATAACCCTATGTGGCAGAGGATCCCAAACCATTACAAATCTCACTGACCATTTGTCTCAGAACTTAGAGAACAAAATAAGAATCATAGTTGAATAAAGATATGTTAAAATTGCCACTGATAGCCCCTACAAGTATTTATTTACCAACGTTACTGCATTAAGTTACCTACATTACAGAGCTTAACAAATTTTTACTTATTAACAAATAAGTAACCATGGGGTTTAATTTGTTTACCAGAACAAAAATAAAATTATCCAATAGAAATATGACAATTATTGGTGCACCCCATCATGATGATCTCGGCAATTAGTGCATTTACAGGTAGTAACAGTGCATGGTTTGTTCTACAGATAAATACTACACCATTTCATACCCTGGCTGTAGATCAAGTTAGACTGTGTAGAGCCTATTAGGAGAAGGAATGCTGTAGAAACAGAATGGAAGGGGAAAAACTTCAATAACAAGGTGCTCAGAAGCTCTCTCATGAGTTTATCATTTGTATTCAGCCCTCTAGAAGATAAGGTAAACATTATGTGTGCTTTAGAACGTTAACACTGCAGGAAGGGTACAAAATATTCAGAAGAAGTAAGCCAAAAATTCAACTAAATATTTATGATTTGTGATTTATATGAACCCAAATTGTTGTTACAACGCAAGTAAAGAAAACAATATGCCAATTCCTTTATTTTTGGTCTAAACTGTTATGCGGTTAGGGGCTCAAAAATGTTAAAAGCAGACAATATTTCTTGAAAGGTTAATATTTAGAAAACTTGGTGGAAAAGAAATATCAATGATGCAAATGCAACTCCAGACATCAGAATATAATGGCATTGTTAATAAGAAAATTCAGGTGGAAAAAATATCTTTAAAGATGTGATTAGAGTGTTTCTTCTTTGATGTTGCCTTTTTAGCTAATTTTAATTATTTATTTATTGTTGGATTCCGTATAGAATGTTATTGGGCAGGTTTTTCATCAGTTTTGTATTAGCTTGGACTACTGCTTGGAGTCGTGCCAGCATCAAGGCTAGATGGATTTTGCTTTATGGGCAGGGAGGAAATCGATGTTGGTTAGCTGAATCATGCTATAGCTGTTATTAGTGTGCAACATCACTGCACAGCCATTCAATTTTAGATTGCAGTTACTGAATGTTTGGTAAAGAGCTGTTATCACAAAGATAGCATTATAACTAAGTCAGATAGTATCATTCCTCTCATTTTTCATTTGCAGGGTTCACTACTTTCTTTATAAAGACTGCACTTTTTGCTTTTGGTAAGAGTAACAAGACAATCTTTCTCCATGTGTAAAACCGACATGAGCTCAAAACTTACATCAATGCAACTGACATAAACTGCAGTTACAATAACAGTGTTCTGCTTTTGCTTCTGTTTTTCTTGAATTGTTTTTCAGTTTTCTTTCAATGATTTTTTTTAAAGCTGATGTTAACAGGCCTTCCAAAAATTAGTGTATTGAATAAATGTTTATGTAAGTATAGGACCAAGCTTGCTAAATATTTCAATTTCTTAATAACTATTTATTTAAAACACTACAGAGAATGTTCTCAATTTTAAAAAGAAATTATAACCTTGCATATCAGTTTTGAGAAATGAGATTGATTTTAGTATGGTACAACAAGCCAGTAGGCACACAGTATGTTAGCTAGCAATCCAAAAAAAACCTGAATATTTATACATGCTTCATTAAGCAACTATCACTGTGATTTATTTTCATTTTTTCAAGAAGAAAGGAGTCTTAGAGAGCAATGATTATTCAGAATGTGCGTAAGTATGTCATGTAAAATAGTTCTAGCACTGCTTAATGGTATTATGTCTTTAAGTCAATAACATTTATTAATTGACTAATCATATTTGTTCAGCCTTTTAGGCTGAAGTTAATTATTGAAGGCCATGGAAAATGTCAATCTTCATAAACTGTTTTTTCAAGTGATAGGTGTAGTAAGTATAATAAACAATCTTTTTTCTTTTGTTTTTTCCTTTTTCTTTCCCTTTCTTTTTGTTGAAATGGCATTTTATAGTATATGTAAAAATAAAGCTACAAGACAAAAGACATTTTGAAATGAGAAGAAAGTTTTCCCACATTTCTCATATCTAAAGTTTAACCATTTCTCAGTGGCAGTTTGATAGACATTATTTTCTCTGACAACTACTATCTTATTCATAGCAGAGCATCAGTTTGAGTTCTTCTCTTTACTGTTGTCCTACATTTTGAAAATTTAACCTTTCTAATCAAAATGAATATTTTGTAGTTGGTGAGAGAAGACAATGGATTAATGTGGTTTTCTTATTTTTTTCTGTTTCTTTTTTTTTCTTCATTAAAAACAATGTTCCTATTTTTTCACCTTTTATTTCACCTTAATTCACCAATTATTATTTCTTAATTTCACCAATAATTCCTATTATTTCACCTTTTTAGAATCATTTGAGAAGTTTGATGGGAAGTGATACCCATTAATCATTCCCTTCCTTCCTTCCTGTTTTCTCCACCAAGTTTCCACTGAGTAGTAATAATTCTATGCAGTAAATACTTCATTAGCCATTACATTCATTTGTAAATAGTCATTTTTTATTATAAAATATCCCTATAAAATGTCCCTAAATCTGACAGGAAAGACATAAAATTATTATCTGCCATTGCTGGAGGAAAGTAATTTTTAAAACTAAAGTCGGGTTTCTTTTATAATGATCTTTGTATTTGTTTCTTGACAGTTGGTTTCTAATTTTGCTGGAAACATTAGCCTCTCTAGTTTTGATAGATGATCATGCTTTGGGAAGACATGTATGATTTATGTAACATCCCGTAAGAGAGCACCTCGCTGCCAGCACAAAATTGCTGTAATTTAAGACTTATTGCTGTCAATAACTACATAAGGGTTAAGTATGTATAATAAATACTTATATACCTTCTTAATCACACTATTATAAATGTTTTAAACTGTGTTAATTTGACATTTATATGAAACACAAAAAACCACTAATCCAGATCTGTACATGACTACACACTGTGCCTGCGAGAAAGATTATTCTTTATACTTCCAAAACGTAGTTGAAGTTTCTGATAATGTCTATGAGGGAAACATTGGCATTGCATCTGGAAGTATTTTACAGGGCTTTTCAGAGGTCAAGTCAGTCCAGCTTCAGTGGAAAGGTGAATCTAACTGAACCCAACCTTCGAGGGGAAAAAAAAATGGAGTGGGGAAAAATTAAGTCTTTTATAGAAGTAAAATAAGATTCTGAACCAGTAGGACTTGATAAATCACTTAAGTATGCTCAGAATAAAATGACATCTGTTGTTTGTTTTTGTTTGGCTGTTGTTTTTTTTTGTTTTGTTTTGTTTTTTTTTTTAATTTTATGTAGAGCAAAATAGTATATGAAAGAAAATATACTGTAGTATACTGGAGTATAATATGAGGTATTAGATGTATTTTTAACAAATAAAAAACAAAGAAAAAGAATCATTCTAGCTATGGAAAATGAAACATGTCACTCAGTTCTGTAGTAGTAAAATTGTTTGTCATTTATCAGCAGTCTGCAAAAGTAGATGACCAGTGACACAGACAATGAAACTAAAGGAAAAGACAAACTGGATGGGTAAGCATTGTGGTTTAACCTCATCCACAAATTAGCACACTGCAAGGGTAAAAGTGAGAAAACTTGTGGACTCAGATAGAAACAGTTTAGCAGGTAAAGCAAAAGCTGCACTCACAAGCAAAGCCAAAAAAGGAATTCATTCACCACTTCCCATGGGCAGGCAGGTATTCAGCCATTGCTGGGAAAACTGGGCTCCATCACAAGTAAGGATGACTTGGGAAGACAAACATCACTCTCAATGTTCCCTCTCCTTCCTCTTTCTTCCCCCCACTTTACATAATGAGCATGACGCTGTATGGTCTGGAGTACCCCTTTGTTCTGTTGGGGTCAGCTGCCCTGGCTGTGTTGTCTCCCAGCTTCTTGTCCACCCCCAACCTCGTCATTGGTGGGACAGAGGAGGCCTTGCTGCTGTATAAGTACTACTCAGCAATAAAATATAAAACCCAACATTTATTGTCAGCTTTGTTTTCAGCACAAATCCAAACCATAGCCCCACACTAGTCATTGTGAAGAAAACACTACCCCTGTCATAATCAGCACAATATCTAAGTGGTCCATTCAAATTAGATGAATGAGTATCATCATAAGGGTGTGCTTAGACATGCCAGATAATTCACATTGGAAAGAGTATTTTATTGTAGACTGTCAGTTGACATAAACTGGGGAAATGCAAGAGCCTTGGGCATAATTCTAGAAGTTGGTTTAAAATTACTCTAAATCTAGGAAAAAATATGACAGTGCTGTCATAATAGAAAAGACAGATGTGGAAGAAAATATAAACTAACAGCAAGAATAGTACAAGTTTGTCCATTATGAGGCATCTTCATCTGAAATAGATTGCTTGGTTCTCCTATTTAAGGAAAAGTAGCATGTGAAATGAAAATGTTTTAGGATCACGTGACATTCATAAAGCCCTAAAGCACCTCCAGGAACTGAGAGGACTGAAATTTTTACCACGGAGAAAGACAGAGAGGTGCTCATGCAGACTGTTGACTAAAGTCAGTTACTCCTGATTCAAAAGGAGTAGATCTGCAGTTAAAGGCTGAACGTTCTGTTGCTTCTCGTGTTTTTATTGTATGTGATTCATGACATTTACGTAAGATAAACCTGGATATTTGGGCCAACTATCCCCATATACATATGGTTTCAAGTCCTCTTGATGAAAGCAAGATGAAAACTTTTTCAGTAAATCTTTATTTCCTTGACTACACACATTTCGCTATATCTGTTGAGGAAACACACTATCATTTCATCCATTTCATGTGGATGACTAGCACATTGTTGTATGTGTGTGGTCCCCCAATAGTACCTTTATAATCCAACTAGAAATAAATCCTCACTTCAGTTCATGATCTTGCTGTTGCTAACTTTTATTTCAGAATGACAGTGTATGGTGTCTGCTGTCCAACCCAACTCTCCTTTTCTAGTTTTCTCACTGTCCACAGAAAAGAGTCAAAGTGGAGTGTTCGTCCTTTGACTGCAGCAACTAATGCAGAACACTAAATTGTCAGTTTGTTTACATAAACCATAGTTTCTAGATCTGATATTTCTACTGATTTAGTTGAAGTACTGGCCTGGTTTTTGCAGAAATGTTTGGTGGTCAAGGAACAGTTCAAGTTCCCTGTCATGGCATCCTCTCTTCCAATATCCGGAGCCTATATTTCTCTTGGCAGGGCAAGTGAGGGGTGATCTGCTTTCCAGGTGAATTTTGCAGCCCATGACTAAGCACTAAGCAGCAAGCCAGATCTGAGTGGGCAACTCTATCTCAGTTCAACTGATGGCAAAAATCTCTGAGATGGCAGGTCCACTGGAAGAGTAGTTCCAGGCTTATGAGCTAAAAGCTGAAAAATGTTGAGCACAGTACTTGCCCCTTTTATAACTCACAGGAACCACTTCTAATTGTCAGAGCTTTGTTACTGGCATGTGAACAAAGTCTGTGTCATGGCACCCAGTGGCTGTATGACCATGACCCAATTCACAGCCTGATGTCCCCACTGAGCAGGGGCAAACATTTGTTCTTGTCATGAGATTCCTGTTGAGCTTCTTCAGAAGGGAATATGTGCCATAGAGCAAACCTGCTCTACAACACACTCCGCAAACCAAACACAGAAAATGTAGATATTTAGTTGACTAAAAGCAAATTTTTGTATGTATTGTTCTTGTCTCATGAATTTTACACTATCTTATTTTCATTCATCTACTCATTCTTCTCTCTGGAAATATTATCATAATGATTAAATGTCCTGAGTAAACCATGCCAGCTCTTATTATTGGAGAAGAATTTATGGTGAGAGAAATAAAATTACAGTGTGTAAGAAACACAAATTATGTTAGTGGACTTAATTAATAATAAATCTTACTGATTCTACTTGGTGTTGCCTCTTCTTAATCAAGATACTAATTCGTGAGTTTCCACTATCATCACTGTCAAAAGTTACTAGTGCTTATTACTATTATTATTATTTCTGTATTATGGTTGCGGCAAGAAATGCAACCAATGTAATAGTCCCTCTGATGTAGTTTCTGACCACAGCTGAGAAAAAAAGCACAGAAACTTCGAAACAGTGTAGCACTAAATTAATCCATCAACAAAAATAACCACTTTGTTAACTAGAGTTTAGTTGGCCAGGGGAGCACAAAATGAGATGATAAAGTTTACTGTACGCAGCTTTAAATATGTGTTTCTATTTCATGAAAGCTTCTCAGGATCTAACTACAAAACTGAAGAGTTAGACTGTAAGTTCTTTGGGAAACTGCTTTTTGTCAATTAGGGATCCTTTATAGAGAGGAGCCCCGAAGAAGAGATACAAGGACTGCCTGAAACAACACCTCAGCCTTGACCATATTGACCACCATCAGTGGTCCACTCTGGCCTCCAAATGGGAGACGTGGAGACACACAATCTATAACGCTGCTGTCTCCTTTGGAACAGCACGCAGAATCAGTCTGGAGGAGAAAAGACAACGCAGAAAAAACTGTACCTTGACAGTGTCATCTACGGAGACTTTCTGCTGGGCCTTTTGCAACTGGACTTACCTATCTCACATTGGCCTTATCAGCCATCAGTACGCTTGCAGCAAGCATGGGTAAAACCCTCCCAAATCTTCGTTCGCAAAGTCTAGCCAAGATAGTTCTTGTAGTATAAACCAAATTTTATTGCAACAATAAATGTGATGTAGATCTCTTGGAAGGAGTGCATATCACAAAGAAATAGAAAATATTAACAAAACAGAATAAATGAGTGCAATGAGGAAAGAGCTCAGAGATATCAGAAACTGGTCATCATATGGTCACTAGCTGAGGACTTATTTAAGAAAGAGGCCAATCAGTAAATGTAACCAGCATTGTTAATGATGATGATAACAGTAATAACAAAAATTGTTTCTTAATGCATAACTGCAATTTCTATTTGTATTTTATAAAATATGTTCAAAGGAAATAGAATACATGTCAATTTGGAATAGACTTTGGAAGTGTATTACTAAAAAATATCCTTTAGTTATAAATAAACATATACTTCCTGAAGAATTCCTTCAGTGATTGTATAAATCATTATCATCACTTAATATGTCCCTCTTTTATGCTGAAACATGAAAATAGGATAGTAATCTTTCATTCTGAAGTGGCCTTTGGGGAAAAAAAAAAAAAAGATACTGGAAAACATTTCAAAATTAATTTCAAAACATGGCTTTGATGCATTCATGTAGGTCTCCATGCATTGAATAAACAGAATTTCTTGTTTTGTTCTTTGGTGTACTGTTGTGACTTACAGTTGCTAGGGAATAGAAAGCTCAAAGTCAAAATGCAAGACTGGCACAGGTTGTTTTGCAAACAGATGTTAGTTTCTGATCTGTCTGATTGACAAAACTTCTTTCAAATGAGGAATGTACCAGCTGTCATATATACCACCTATTCATTATAGGAAGCATAAAAATAAAAAAAATGCATCTATGTATTTTTAATTATTAGTCAATGCCATTTGACATCCTGATACATTTTTCCCTAATTTAGTGGTCGAATGGGAATGTGTCAAATTGTATCACAGGTCACCATACAAAATGTAGTTGTTGTGTGTCAGCTTGATGAGAGTCCATCATAGTGATACTGTTATCAAGTCAGGCTAAGGATTAGAGTAAAATCAAAACACTAGCATGCTGGACAATATCCAAGAAAACAAAGAAACAATGTCTAAGGCTCTATAAAATAACAACTGAATTATAATCGAACTATACACATCTGTATTCAAATATGGCTCTGCCTTTCTACATGAGTCTTGGTTAGGATGTACTGCTGGATAAAGATTTTGTAAACTGAAAACAGTTGCAAGGCTGGGAAACTGTTAATCATCCAGTGTGGTCTACTTGCTGCAGCGTCTAACAAAAACAAAACAAAGCAATGACAACAAACAAGCAAGCAAACAAACAAAACCAAAACCACAAACAAACAAAACTCCCCACAATTATGAGGAAAGGGAATATGGTAGTTTAGTCTGGAGAAGAGAAGATACAACATGGACATGACAACAGGTGCAAAGACAAAAGTAAGAAACAACTGGCCATGAGCCCTTCTGAACAGGACAAACATTACCAACCAGACTTATGCCAAGATAAATTTTGAACATAACAAAATGTTTCTAAGAGTAAGAATACTCAAGATTCACTTTAATATATGGGTCAAGACAGTCCACAGAATTTCTTTCAGAATCTTCTAAGAAATTTAGCCAGATACCAGCTCTATCCATATGCCTTAGTGATTCCTTGATAGTTCTATGACACAAGTTTTGATTACTATATAGTTATGTTCCTCTTGACCTATTTCACTGTAGATGTGTGTTCATACCAAATAAGTAGTTCCTAATCATCTGCAACGTTGGTGACTGTTGCTTGTGATCAGTTCTGGCAAAACCAGAAATGATTGACTGCAATAAATGTAGTACAATAACACATTTTATTCTACTCTTAATTCCTGATAGAATTCCATTTATCCTACATTGTTCTGTTTACTTAGGCACAGTAGATACTGGCTTTCTGGCATAAAATTGTACATGATTTCTATGACTAGTAAAGAGTGTGAGCAAACTGCAGTACAAATACAATAAGCAGCTAAGCTTCACTGAAGGTTTGTTCAAATTCAGTAGAGACTCTTGGAACTGACCTTTTTTCCCTTGAAAAATTGTTCAACTTGATTAGAATCATACTGGTAAATCCTCAAAGTCAAAACATATTTCTAGTATATGTATTTGACAGATACAGGCAATCAAATCATAGAATAATGGAATATGCTGAGATGAAAGCGATCCATCAGGATAATCAAGTACAAATTCTGGACCTATTCAGGACAACCCCAGAATCACAGCATGTGCTTGAGAACCCTGTCAAAAAGCTTCTTGGACTCCGAAAGGTTTGGTGTTGTGACCACTTCTCTGGGGAGGTTGTTTCAGCATCCAACAAGACCAAGTGACCTCAGCTGTTCCACATAAGGCTTCACCTCCAGACCCTTCACTATCCTTGTTGTTCTCCTCTGGAAGCTCTCTAATGGCTTAATGTCTTTCCTATATTGTGCCCAAAACTGCACACAATATTCAAGATAAGGCTGCCCCAGTGCAGAGCAGAGTTGGACAATCCCCTCTCTCAACCAGCCAATGATGTTGTGCCTGATTCCTCCCAGGATATGATTGGCCCTCCTGGCTGCCAGGGCACTGCTGAGTCAGATTCAATTTTTCATCAGCCAGGACCACCCGGCCTCTTTCTCTGCAATGTTCTCCAGCATCTCATTCCCCAGTCTGTACATGCATCCAGGGCTGTCCCATCCTGGGTGAAGAATCTATCATTTACCCTTCTTTAACTTCATGTAGTTGGTGATTGTCCAGTCCTCTAATTTGCTGAGGTCTTCTGCAGGGCATCTCTGCCTTCCAGGGAGTCAACAGCTCCTGCCAATTTGGTGTCATTGACAAGCTCAGTATTTCAAGTCCTGTGTCCAAGTTGTTTATGAAGATGTTGAAGAGCTCAGGGTCTAATATGGAGTCCCGTGGAACCCCACGAGCTGCAGAACACCAGTCTGATGTCACCCCATTCACTATTATCCTTTGTGCTCAACCCAGAAGCCAATTGCTCACAATAAACATGATCTGTTTATCCAGCTGTGTGCCAGACAGTTTGTCCAAAAGGATTCTGGTAGAGACAGTATTGGAAGTTTTGCTGAAGTCCAAAAAAATTACATCTACTGGCTTTCCCAAATCAAGTAGAAGGGTTACCCTGTCATAGAAGCAAATCAGGTTTGGTGAGCAGGCTTTTCTCATGACACCATGTAGTCTGTGACCAATGACTGTGTTGTCCTCCAAATGTTTTTCAATACCTCCCAGAATAATCTTTTCCATAATTTTACTGGGCACTGAAGGGAAATGGACAAACCTGATTTTTCCAGGGTCCACCTTCTTGCCATCTTTAAAAATTGGGGTAGCATTAACCAGCTTGCAGTAATTGGTGAAAGAAATGTGTGATTGTCAGAAGAAAAAAAACCCAACAAACCACCAACAAAGCCTCACAGAATCCTTCTTTTCACAGATCTATTAAATGAAATATTGGATTACTTGTTAAAAAATTGTGTGGATGTTCTTTGGTATTTTAATCTATGCATTTTGGTTCTTTTACTTAAATTGTACCAAAATAAAAAGTGATTAATTCATAAAATAAGGATATTGGCCAGTATTTAAAACTGTGATATTTATTGCTACATCTAAAAATCTGTTATTAAAGAAAAATTTAAGTGTAGGTTTCCTAGCTGAAAAAATAACATGATAACCCTAATTAGAAAAAAACCCACCAAACAAACAAACAAAACAAACAAACAAACAAAAAAAACAAGAAAAAACCAAACAACAACAAACAAAAAAAAACCAAAAAAAACCAAAAAACAAAAACAAACAAACAAAAAAAAAAACAACACCCAAACAAACAATTTCCTTTACAAAGTATTTAGATATCTCTTTATTAATATCTAGTATTAAACTGCACAGAGCTAGGCTATCATTTTTACTCAACATAAGTTATAGCAAAGGGAAAATTGAACTTTTAAGAAAGACCATTTCATTAAAAATGAAACATGATTATGATCAGTATTGAAGTAAAAACAGGAATTATAAAATATAATTTAGTTCTGAAACTGCTGTCGTACTCAAATTATAATAGATTTAAATATAACTCTCTATGGATACATCTACAAAATATGCTAAAGATAGAAAAGCTAGACTGGAGTGCAACTCACTATAAAGTCATCCTGCTCAAATTACCTTGGATAAGTTCTGGAGCTTGATGGAGATGAAAGCAGCTCAGACCCTGCATTTCAGCTTCACCAAAACCACTGGGTGCAAGACCTTTAGTGCTTCAGTTAATATTCGATAATAAGGAAAAAAAAAATGCTCCTTTTTTTTTTTTTTTTTTTTTCCCCATTAACATTATTTATCAAGAATAAACCAGCATGAAATGAATAAGTAATAATTAATGAAATATTTATGAAGGACTTTTAAATTCTTTTTTTTTTTATTTACATTTAGAGTAAAGCTCTCCCAATATAACACTTGAGTTTTAAATAATACTGCTATTAAAAATGCATTTCTGCCTCATCAGGCTAATTTTTAAGCTTTTATTCAGGCAATGTCCAGCTTTGATACCATCTTTAGGTGAGCCTGGCATGCCAGCACTCACACAAATAATCTATCAGTATTCTAAGTGAATCTCACTCAGTTGCCAGAAGAGCATTGTCTACTGTGTAGTCCCCTCTGTTGAGGGGTCTGGAAGGCAGAAGACATTCCTGACAGTGCGGGGTGGTTGCCTGCTTGGGCAGCCCCTCCAGGAGTGCTCCAGAGTGGGGGTCACTGACTAAGCCAAAGGTCTGCTCTGTACAGGGAAGAACACTCAGGAAAACCATGCTGAATTAGTTACTAAAGTCATATGACTAATATGTGTTGAACCCCTGATTGGACAGTCTCATAGAAAATTGTAATAACCTTAATTTGATTTGGCTTTATTTACTTTGGAAGCGATTTTAAATCATTGAATTAAACCTTGTTTAGTTTTCATTATTGCCTTCATAGAGGATTTTTATGCAGTTTAACTAAACTACTTGTTATTTACTCACTGTGTTAACTGGAATTAACTATCTTGAATTACCCTGTATGAAGGTGTGTAAATGAAATCAGAAAAAAATCTATTATCATTATTTCAAATACTGGTATCTGACAGGGTCAGACATGACCCCCTCAGTCCACATGTGCACATGTATACATATGCATAGAGATAAGTAAAAAAATGTCAGTTTGTTTTTTGACTGACAGTTTCATTAAAAGGATTCTTTGGAATTTAACAAAACAATTCAATAAAAAGCATTTCCAAATTTGGTGAAAATATTGGTTTTGTCTAATCCTAATTCACAGACTGATTTTCTGCAGAAAGTTTGATCTTATGCCTAAATGTGTTTAATAAAAATGCATTAGAAAATCTGATGATTCTGATACTCTACATTTTCATTCACTGGCATGAAAGAAATGCAAAATAATCATAAATTCAACATATGCACGTTTTTATTTAATTTTCTTTGTGAAGATCTGAAATATTCCAAGAATCACAGAAAATTATTATGTGCTTTGTTTGATATATTATTTTAAAATTGTTCAATTTTCTGCAGTGTTGAATGTGTTCATATATTTCACAGAATCTGTCTGTTTGAAAATTAGCAAAGAACTTCCCTTCCCTTCCCTTCCCTTCCCTTCCCTTCCCTTCCCTTCCCTTCCCTTCCCTTCC
>VXAU01003505.1:111198-153786 GCA_013399695.1 Formicarius rufipectus | reverse complement strand
TTCCCTTCCCTTCCCTTCTTCTGTTCTTAGGTCTCAGATAGTATTTGTATGTGTGTGTACATGCTTATGCATGAGTGAACCTATAAAATATTACACTCTCTGCTGGAACAATTTACTTCTATATTATGGAGAAACATTTCTGAGAAATCGTGCTTTCTGCTCAGTCATTATTTGTATCATCAGCCCATGCTTACAAAGAAACAGTTTTAAATGCATGTGCTTATTAAAGTTTGGGTTGTTTTGTGGTTGAAGGCAAAATTATTGGTCCTGAAATCATGTGTGAGAGTGTCTGAAAAGACTTTGTGCAATGGCTGTTCTGAGGTATTGCAAACCATAGCAAAGCACTATTATTGTACAACTCATGACTATCACTTTTATTTTCCTGTAGTCACATGAAGTTCTGAATTTGATGCAAAAAGCATCCAAATCCATTAAACAGAAAAGAATTTAATGACTGCTTAGTGTTAAAATTCAAGAAAGTTGACACAAGGTATCAATACTCTACCCCTGTTGCATTTTTACTCACCAGTACACCCTTAATCATGACCATCTTTCTTATTGCTCATGGACTGTATATACTAAATATTTAACATTAAATAATACAATACTATCACAGTCTATCATAGTTATCCCTGCTAATTAAAATTGTGGGACACAAACACACACATTTTGACAACTAATTTCTTACTGGCTTCAAAAATACTTTTCCCAGGAGCTTAGGTTAAGATAAGACTTCCTGATGCTCATCTCATCCAGCTGAGCAGGATGTTGTACACCTGCAGCCACACTAGTAAAGGGTTAATAAAGATTTGCTGTCACTGCCACTTCTACTCATGAAGAAGGAGAGGAACTGTCATATTTGGTCATTGTAGGAAGCCTTCAACTCCCACAGTGAAAGCATGTATTTATGCTGGAAGGAATCATCACGGCTAGACTTCACGAACAAAGATTTGGGAGGGCTCTATCTGTGGGAATGGATTAAGAATGTAACTGATAAGACCTTGAACTGATGCTTTAATATTGTTTAAAATGTGTGTTTACCCTTCTCCATGTGTCCCCCTCCGGAATCCATATCTTCCCTTTCCCAGAATCCATGTGTACCACTTCCCCGAATCCATGTCCTCCTTCCCAGAGGTGCTTTGCGAGACCCCCTTCTCAGGGTACAGAGGGGCGTGGTCCACCTTTGTTACCTGAAACCTTTCCCCGCCTCTATGTTAATCCCCTTTCCCCCATTGGAGGATTCGAACTCCCTCCAAAGGACTATAAAAGACCCTGCTTTCTGAATAAATGTCTCTCTGCTAGCACCCTCTTCAAGCTGCGTGGTGTCTGTGTTCTGCGCCCAGGGCTCAGGCTCCACGTGGCCGGGGGGGGGGAACCAGGAGGGAGCACTCCTTCCTCTCCTAGATACAAGGGATAAAACCTAACCTAGGAGGATCATCCATACTGCTGCGACCATTACACTACCAACCCCACTCCAACGAGGCAATCAACATATTCCAACCGGAATATCTACCCACACTTGCTGCAAGTGCACTGATGGCTGATTAGGCCAATGCAAGATAGGCAAGTCTGGTTGCAAAATGTGCAGCAGAATGTTTCCGTAGGTGGCACTGTCAAGGTACGGTTCTTTCTGCGTTGTCTTTTCTCCTCCAGACTGATTCTGCATGCAGTTTCAAAGGAGACAGCAGCGATATAGATTGTGTGTCTCCACGTCTCCCGATTGGAGGCCAGAGTGGACCATTGATGGTGGTCAATATGGCCAAGGCTGAGGTGTTGTTTCAGGCAGTCCCTGTATCTCTTCTTTGGGCCTCAACTCTTGGGGCATCTGGTGGCGAGTTCACCGTAGAGCACAATCTTAGGGAGGCGGTGATCCTCCATCCTGGAGACGTGCCCTGCCCAGCACAGTTGTGTTCTCAGCAGCATGGCCTCAATGCTGGTGACGTCTGCCTGTTCCAGAACGGACACATTAGTCACGTAATCAGACCAGTGGATGTTTAGGATTGTACGGAGGCAGCGCTGGTGGAAGCGTCCGAGGAGTCGCAGGTGGCGGCGGTAGATGACCCAAGATTCAGACCCATAAAGAAGAGTAGACAGTACGATGGGTCTGTAGACACTGATCTTTGGACTTTTCTTCAGGTGTTTATTGTGCCAGACTCTTTTATGGAGTTTTCCAAAAGCTCTGTATGCTTTTGATAACCTGTTGTCAATCTCTTTGCCAATTTTACCATCCGAGGAAATGATGCTTCCCAGAGAAGTGAACTGCTGGACTGACTTAAGCCCTGATTCGCCTATGGTGTTGTGGGGGTGATGGAAAACTTCCTGAGGTGCATGTTGATAGAGAACTTCTGTCTTCTTCAGGCTGACTTCCAGCTGGAAGGAATATAATGATATGAATATCCCTGCCAGATGAACTGTTCCGGTGTTAGAAATAAACAAGGAAATTTGGAATCCTACAGCAAATATAAGAATGTATAAGTAAAGAGGAAGTTTAAATGGAATCAGGAAAAAAATCTTATGTACAAAATACAATGTAATGGGAAATTAGAGTTAAAGAATATGTTGTTGCCTCAGCTTTGTTTTATTGATTATTTTTTTTTTTTAATTAGGAAATTGAAATTAAGGAAACTTCAGCTATGCTTGTCTCTGAAGTGTTAGTTTGTTGAAACAGGTTCCCCACTGCCTGTGATTCTACTCAGTGGTATGCAAAAGAGTCAGACCCATTATAGAGAAAAACCCTGCCAGATGCCCACCAAACCCCTCTGTCATCTCCTATGGATGGGGGAGAGAAAGTATAAGGAAAGGTTCATCAGTCAAGATAAGGACAGAGATAGATCACTCACCAGTTACTGTCGTGGGCACAACACCCAACTTGGGAAATTAATTTATCATTAATCAAATCAGACTAGGATAATTATAAATAAACCCCAAACCTTAAAAATACCTTCCTCTCATTCATCTCTCCCTCCTTTCCAGGTTTAACTTTGTTCCCTCTTTCTCTGCCTTCCTTCTCCATGGGGAAAGGAGGTTATCGTCAGTTCATCACATGTTGCTCCTTCCTCCTCAGAGAGAGAGCTTCTCACACTCTCCCCCTGCTCTAGCCTAGGGTCCCTCTTACAAAAGACTTCATGTGTTTTTCTAACATGGGTCCTTCCCACGAGCTGCAGTCCATTGTGAACTGCTCCAGCATGGGTCCCTCCTGAGGTATGCCTTCCTTCAGGAACAGAGTGCTCCAGCTTGGGCCCTCCCATGGGATCACAAGTGCTGTCAGCAAACTTGCTTAAGCATGGGCTCCTCTCTTTATTGGTCCACAGGTCCTACCAGGAGACTGCTCCAGCATGGGCTTCTCACTGCCTCCTTTGGACTTCCACTTACTCTGGCACAGGAACCTCCAAGGACTGTGGGTGGATCTTTTCTCCGCTGTGGGATTCCATGACTGCAGGGGCACAGCTGCCTCACCATGAACTTCCTCACAGGCTGCAGGGGAATCTCTGCACCAGCACCTGGGGCACCTTCCCCTGCTCCTAATTCACTGACCTTGATGTCTGCAGGGCTGTTGCTCTCACATTTCCTCACTCCTCTCATCTCTGGTCACAATATTTTCCTACACTGTACCTGTTTTTTCCTCCTTATATACATCACCCCAGCATCACTGACCACCATGACTTATCAGCTTGGCCTTGACCATACTTGGGTCCATCTCAGAGCCATCTGGCATCGGTTCTGTCAGGCATGGGAGAGCCATGGGAGAGCTTCTGGCAGCTCCTCACAGAAGTCACCCCTTTAGTCCCTCTCCAACTACCAAAATGCAAAACCTAGACACACCAACCTATGACATAGCTGTATAAAAGAAGCAGTTGTTTGGGAATGGAAGATATTTTGCTTCTTTGTGAATTTCTAATCACATTATTGTTAGAGAGACGAGAGTCCTTCTAGCCTGGGGACCGCACAGTTGCCCATAACACACTCAGCTATTTGGGTTCTCAGGCTGGGAAATAGATTTGTAAAGGAAGCAGTTGCTTTTTTGGAATAAATCTTACCAGTGTTTCTATGTGAACTTTTAATAACTCTTCTGCCTAAATGGATGATTTCATGTTTGCTTTTTTTTACTAACTCACATTGCCTATTTAAAACAAAATAGAGTTTATTATATTATACTGCATAATATTATGTAGGAAAGAGTAACAAAATAGCAGTTGAACTCATGGGAAATCTAAACATAACATTGAATTATGACCTTGAACTGTATTATAATTTTATTTTTAAAAGTTAGTGAATATCAAAATGACTCATTGAAATATATGATAGTGTACATTCATAAGAACATCTGTAACAGCACATCTCTGCTAGGTATATTTTTCTTGAGGACTAGCAAATGAAGACTGTAGTGTGGTGAGATCAAAAAGAAGAGTTATTTCTATGATATAACATCTCCTTTCATTAAACCATTCCACATATAATGCTTCTAATTATATTTGTATATTATGACTAAAGAGCAAGATTCATAAATGCTATGAGCCAGAGAAAGTTCCTAAGTGAAGAGGTTAATTTGATTTATACCAGCTAAAGTTGGGCCAGAGGTGCAATTTGCAAAAATCATTGATTACTTTCATCCTAACATCTTAACTATTGCATATTTTATTGTGCTAATACTTCTTACAGTAACTCCAGTATTAAATTAGCGTTTTAACACTATGATCCATGAAATCTTGTGGTATAAATCAGGAAACAAAACTGAAAGTTTAACAGAAAGATTGATGTACTTATACTACATCAGTACTCTAAAGTTTAAGATTTTTAAATAAGTTTTATATGCAGCATACATAAATCAGGGCAATATACCTGATTCTGAAAATGAATGTGTATAAATCAAAATTCTGACAGTGTATATTAATGAATCATGGAAAATAAATTATACTTTTAAAGTGTTTTTTAATGTGGCAATCTTCAATTTTATTGCACAGCAGATACTAACTTCTGAGAGGTTTACTTGAAGCAGTCGGTTCTCTTTTACATTTTTGATGCAACGAATATACCCGCTGTGGTCATCATTCAAGCAAAGAAACTAACAGGCAAAAAATTAAAACACCAGATCAGGGATCAAATGTTTAATATATCTTGATGGTCAACTAACATGAAATCAAGGATGTGTAACAACTGAAGGTCAAGTACCCAGTCCAGGTTAATACAGTTTAAACTGCATATAGTCACATTTGCTAATGTTTGCTTCTAACTAGGTGATTTTAAAGGCTTTAAAAACATCCAGTTAGAAAATGAGTTGACAGAGGTTTAGTCAGTGTTCAGTTCTGGTTTTAGTGCTATGGTTGTTTGTGCCACTCACAGCATGAGTCAAGGAGTAAAATCATGATCATTTCTCTGTTCCCTAAGAATTGACTTCAGTGCAATCTGTTAAGGTGAAATAATGAACCCGCACCTAAGTTAGAAGACAGCTTAATATTTATTTCAGAGATAACATGCCTTAGGACAACATATTATTGCTTTTATTATAGATTTATACCAACATACCAGACAGAACAGAACCCAGTAATGATCAGCTATGCAACCTTGTCACTGAGGTAAGCAGCTTCATCATTATCGACTTCAAGGACGCTTCCCTTCACACATTGTTTTAACTTCTTTTCTCTGACCTTCATGCATGCATACTGCAATTCTTTCTCAATTTCCCTATCTCAAGCCAGTCAAACTTCTCACCTTAGATAATTCTGCAATCCCTCTGCTCCTATTATTTGAATAATAATACAAATTATTATTCACACAATTATCACACAAAACTTTTGAATTCTGTTTAGTCTCTTGAAACAGGAATTGTATGTCATTCAAAAATGCTGTGTGGGAAAGATCCTGATCATTGTCATTTTTGGTAGGTATTTGTCCTTACCCATGATGCAGTGAGCTTCATCAAAAAGTTTTGCATTCACTGTATCCTATGAGCATGAGGTTATAGAAAGTGTAACAAAGCTTCTTGTAAAGAAAATTCAGTGCCTATGAAAACTTTGTTTATCTTAACATTGTTCAAAACATAGAACCTGAGCCTTGATTATAAAAGTCATGAATTTATTTCAGAACTACTTATACTCTGTGATCATCAACACTTTTTAGTTGTCACGAGTGTCACTTCTTATCAGATATATTCTTTCCCCCTTTCTGTATCTCTTGCTTTGTGTTTTCTTCTTTAATATGAAGAAATCCAAATCCTGCAATACTTACATGGCGGTTTTGGTAGAAATCTAAATAATGATCAAGTATAAATGGAAGAGATTTGGGGAAGTTATTTGTAACCCCAAAAATGCTTAATTATAGTGTGATACCTACATAGTTTGTAAATCTGGTCCTTGGCCCTTGTTGGAAAACAGATGCCTCATGATACTTTTTACAGATGGATCATGTAAACTGTTTGTCTGTGAATAAGTGTCACAGAGGTATTTCAGCTTCCTTTTGCCAGCTGACAAATAGAAATCACACACAGATGTTTCAGCAGAAAGAGGAAAAGAGAGGGAGATAATTCAATTCTCAAGGAATACATGGAGCCAGCCTAACCCTCTGGTGCACGGGTTAGGAAAGCAGGCAGATGTGTAACTGGGGAATTTTTCCAGACTCATTTAAAAAGATGTGATGAGCTCAATATTGGCTGCAGGAAGCTGAATCCTTCTGTGTATAACACTGGAGCTTGCAGCATCAGAGTTGAATTCACAGAGAACTCTGAATATGAACATTTTACACAAAAGGCTTTTATTGTACATAATTTCTCATTTACCCTAAACCTTCAAGGTAGTAGTGTATTGCTAAAAAGTAGCGGGAAAATGTAACATTGCATTCCTTGTTTTCATTTTTGTTACTCTTCTGCCTTTCCACTATATGAAATCAAACTGGAAAATAGTGAAAACAAACTATTATATAGAAGATTGACTTCACAAAAAGAAAAGTGATTCATATGTGTTAATGACTAGAGAAAAACACATAATGTTTGTCTGGAAATTCACATATGCATAAAATCTATTAGAAACAGTAAAACACATTAAGTAAATATAATCAATATTGACAGTCAAGAATTTTGATGTGATAAAGAAGAAACGGTGGATGATGTGTTTATATTTTTTCCCCTCCTGGAAGAGAAATAGGAAGCACATAGTAGGTCATACAGTTCTTTATCTCACATGTGAGGGAATCATTCTTTTTACATTACTCATTCAGTGTAACAGTACAATTCCCTTTGAGAGTGAACACAAAGGAAATGAGACAGAGGGGAAGAAAGACTATAATTTCTTTACAGCGAGTTGAACTACCTGACTTTTTCTAGGACACCTTGAGTGTTCCCCTATGGCACAGAAATTATTTCTCTTACTAAGGGGAAAAGTAGTATACACTCATGAAGGAGTCAGTGAAAATGTTAAAGCTATATTCATTAATTTTCATGGTATCTGTGTATGCGTGCCTGGATCTATGAATTTCCCAACACAGTTGCACAACCTTTCATATCTAAGTCTTAGTGAGTCAGCACAAGGCATGCCATGACTCTGCTCTCACGACTCTCATGTCATCTTTCTATGTCTTTGTTTCCAAATGTTGTGTGACGTCCCTGCCAAGTCTTGGGAATCAATGTACACCCATATATTCATCTTTTATATTTAGCCCTATAACAGTAACTGTGGAAAATCTAAAGAACACTGAAAGGTGTTCATGAAACCACCTCTAAAGACTTGTTCTGAGTAAAAATTGTCTTTGATTAAGTTGAAGGCATCTACTGCTAAAACCAAAGCACATCTGGGGTAAATAAGATAAATTTCTAACAACTTCTCATAAGAACAGATTTACATTCCCTGTAAGTCAAGTCATCATGATATAAATTACAATCTTGCAATAGAGAGATTAGTGGATGAGAAACTTGCAATGTGCAGAAGAAAAACAAACAAACAAACAAACAAACAAACAAACATAAAAGAAAGAGTTACTGAGCTATGGGAAATATGTTTTTGGATCATAAAGACAGCTATCTCTTGAGCCACTTTTGACTGACTTTCCTGTAAAATTCTATATTGCATAATGCATATTAAATGTCACATCATATATTTATTTCTTGCCCGAAAAATTGCATTTTTATTTTTCCCATCTATTTTCAAAGTAAGACCAAATCAAATGGATTTACCCCTGTTACCACATCACTATTTGTATCATAGTTGTCTTTGGCTTATTTACTTTTTTTGATAATTCCAACAAAGTAGGTCTTACATTTTAATTAATTTAATGTGTATAGGAGAGAAGCAATGTAACAGCAACATGTGTAACACATTATTGTTTTGCAACTGGGTTTTAATGGCTGGGCTGTAGTCCAGCAATTTGGAACTCTAATCAGGCCATACTACTGTGATATGAAATTTTGTTTCTTTGCATAAAATAAATTGAATTGGAACTCATACAGTTCCACTTTCTTTTGCATGGAAAAGCAACATTCTTTGTGTTTATACCCAAAAGAACACAGAAAAAAAATTATATATGAATGACAAAATATCATTAGAAAATATATTAACTATAAGGTGTATAAGTGTTCATGCATATGAATGTTATTTTCTTGAACAAGAAATGCAGTTGCGTAATCAATTGTTTACTGCAACTTTTAATGTTTTTTTGATTTTGCTTTTTTTTTTTTTTTTTTTAGCTTGAATTCTATCCAAGGGCATTTGTTGTTTTAAATAACTTCAAAAAACTAATATTACCTCTTTTGTGCATGTCTTTTTGACTGGAATGTAGAGTGAGAAATTTAAAACTTTTTATATTTCTTCAGAACAACAGATACAATATTAATCTATTACAAAAACTTGCTTACATAAGTTTTCACCAAATGTTTTCCTAGCAGAATGCATCTTACGTATAAAAAGACACAGAGATATTTGTTTATATCATCCAAGGTTGTTGTCCATATCTTAGATAAATGTTTTAACAACTTCTAGAACAGCTGAAACTCGAGGGAACCTCTGGAGGTTATCTGGTCAAACTCACTGCTCAGAGCAGAGTCAGCAAGAGTAGGCTGATCAGGACCATGCCCAGTCAGCCTCTGAATGTCTCCAAGGATGGAGAATCCACAATTTACATCATTGATCTTTTCCAGTGTTTGATCACCTTCATAGCAATAATGCATTTTTATCATGCTTGTGTGTGCCTCATTTTCTGTGTGTGTTTATGCCCACTGCCTCCTGCCCTGTCACTGAGAAGAGCTTGATTCTGCTGCCTTTACTTCCCACTTCAGATGCATGGATAACTCCTCCTGAGCCTTGCCTTCTCCAGACTGGTCACCCATATATCTCTCAGCCTTTGCTCATGTGACAGATGCTCCAGGCCTTGAATCATCTTTACGGCCCTTTGTCCGACTCACACCGGTATGTCCATGCCTTGTACTGGGGAGTCCATCACTGAGTACAGAACTGCAGGTGTGTCACACCAGGGCTGAGTGCAGGAAGATTACTTCTCTCAACCTCCTGCTGCAGCTCTGCCAGGACTGATGGCCTCCCTGGCCATGAGGTGAGCACTACAGCTCTGACGTTCTCTCCAAAGCCACTGTGCTACAGCTCTCATCCCCAGTCCGTGGGTTTTGCCTCCACTGCCCCACTGTTCCCATTTCCCAACTTCAACAAAATAGAGAAATTAGAGCAGTGGTCCAGATGCAGTCCAGTTTGTATGTTTGTTGAAGTTACTGAGAAACTGAATGGAAGTCTAATGCTAAGCAAAGCATGGTCAGGGACAGCTTATTGTGGGATATAGCTGTGTTCAAGAAAAATCTGGAAGCATCCTGATTCCCACTGAGAGCAAAGCTAGATGCTAGAGATGAAGCAGCACAGATTCATCAGTATGTATGACAATCACCAGGTGCAGCAAACATCAGCTGGTACTTCAGCCAGTCCCCTGTGGCATCAGATTTGGCAACAACCAGACAAATTTTATTTGTACATTAGTGGTTTGCACTTTGGGGCATTGAGTTTGAACTGATACTTGTACTGAGGAATCATTTGTCCTTTACTCTTGTGGAAAATGGTGGCTCTAACACTTTGTCAACTTTCAGAAATACTTTCATAAACATCAAAATATTATGTGATTTAGACCTCAGGAAATTAAATATATTTTGAATCTGGCTATTGTAATGAAAATGAATGAAAAATGTGGTTCTAGAGAATAGTTATTTACTAAAAGAAAAACACAGTAAGTAGCTATGTATCTTTGACTTTAATCAGCACATACTATCTAATTTACTCATTCTTTTCGTCTCAAGTCACTAACCATAAAAGCAGATTGAGATGTACAGTCAAGTTTTCTAAAATGGGCACCACTGTTTATGCCCTGATTTCTTAATGTGTTTCTCCCATTTCAATGTCAGGCTTCAAGTACAGTAGCAATGAATACACAGAAGCAAGACTGAAATCACCTTTTTCCTGTACATCAGTCAAACTCCCTTCTGTCCTGGAAAGTATGAGAAAGTGAAAGATAAAAGTGTCAAAACAGGTGAAAGACTGTAACCTTTAGATCAAACCTTGACATGCTTGAGGTGTGGGCCCATGTTGACCACATGAAGGTCAAGAAGGGCAAACTCAAGGTCCTGCTTCTGTGTTCGGGTAATCCCTGATATCAATACAGACTGGGGAACAAATGGGTTGAGAGCAGCCCTGCAGGGAAGGACTTGGGAGATACTGCTGGATGGAAAACTGGATACAAACTAGCAGCGTGTGCTGGTAGCTCATCCTGGACTGGATAAAAAAATATGTAGCCATCAAGTCGAGAGAGGTTATTTACCTCCTCTGTTCTCAAAAGACCCATCTAGACAACTGAGTCCAGCTCAGGGCTCCCAGTACAGAACCATTAATCTGCTCGAGGGAGGCCAGAGGAGGGCCATGGAGATGATCATAGGGCTTGGACCTCTCCTATGGAGACAGGCTGATAGAGCTGTGGTTGTTCACCATGGCAAGGCTTCAGTTATATCTTACTGCAGCTTTTAATAAAGAGGGCTTATAAGAAAGGTGTAGAGAAGCTTTTTACCAAGGCCTGTAGTAACAGGACAATAGGTAAGAGGATTGACCTAAAAGAGGGTAGAGAGAAAGAGGGTGGCTGTAAGGATGAAATTCTTCACTGTTAGGGAGGTTCAGGCACTGGAACAGGTTGTCCACAGAAATTGTTAATGCCCTATTCCTGGAAATGTTCAAGGCCAGGCTTGATGGGGCTTTAAGCAACCTGGACTAGAGGAAGGTGTCCCTGACCAGGGAAAGCGGTTAGACACTAAATGATCTTTAAGATCCCTTCCAACTCAAACCATTTTATGATTCTGTGATACCAGATCTAGCTTTTAATTTAGGGGTGGACAGTAATCCATTATTTTTAAAATGGGATTTTCTAGAATGAAACAGATATGACCTTGAGAAAAATTATCTCCCTGTCAGATTAAATATAAGACATCATGATACATCTTAAACTGAAATAAGATAAACCCTGGTTCACATGTCCTGATTCCAGCTGAATTAGAAAATCCTACAGGTAAATGTTCTAGTCCTCAAGTCATACTACCTACCTCACTAAAAATCCAAAGAGGGAAAAGGACTGCTATATTTTGGGAATAAATTAGATGGAGGAAGTAGAACTAGGATTTAAAGGTAAAATGTATTGGCAAATTTAAGCTAAACATGAAGAAAATAATCTTCTTAACAATAAAACCTTTAAGACAGTGGAATGTTCTTCTAAGGAAGAGTTAGAAAGCCTCTCCTTCAGCAATGCACATGCAGAGGAGTTTTAAATAGTGTTTGATTTGTGCTAGAAAGAAATTGGTCATTAAAATGTACTTTGAAGTCCTGGAGAAGATTTTTAAAAATCTATGCCTTCCAGTCAGGTGTGGTGTCTGTTTCACTGCTCAGTTCTTAGTGTAGAGATAACCACAAGGATTTTAAGACATGATTTTTATGTAATGCCAGAATTACTACTAGGATCAGAAACAAAATGTTATGGACAGATGAACATGGTTTTCCTACCTACTACCTGAAGGGCTCACCAGGCAGCTCAAATTACTCCATCCGGCAACTGCATTTGACCTCCTTTCTGCAGTGAAATTGCCCTGGATATGTCAGTCCTGCAGACAGGAAAAGAGCAGCAAGTCAGGTTTACCTCTTATCTCATGTTATTTAAATAAACATAATTCACCTGTCCCAGGACTGCTCGGAGTGAAAACAAACCAGTACAGGTTCCAGTCATAGCTGAGGCATTCAGGCTCCACAGAGGTCTCCAGAACCTCTTCAGGAGCCCAGGCTGCCCCAGTGCTCCCTCCCTGTGCAGCTCATACCCTTTCCCATTAGTGTGGGTGTCTCATCAGGTTGCTGAGGCTTCCACATCTCCACAGGAGATGAATGCAAGTAGGGCAGTCCCCATGACAAAGAGGATGAGGATTGCTTGCTACCCCTCTGTCCTGGGGAAGGTGTGAATATAATTGTGTGTGTACATACGTAATATGAATTTTTAGAACTAGTCATACAAGAAAGTTTAGGATGTTATTTTAATTATTATCTTCATCATGAGTATTATTATCATTATTTGTTATTTATTTGGAAAGTGTCTAATATTGAAGATTATCTACTGTATTAGATATGAGTCCTGAATGTATTGTTTGTTGATTGACAGTTATATATGTGTTGTTAGGAAAACAATAAACTGCTTTGACCTTTTGATTAAATTTAGACTTTGCAAAAAAACCTGTGTCTATCAGAAAGCATTAAAAAAATTTCTACTGGCCAAAGGAAAATCTGGAAAAAAAAAAAAAAGAAAACAAAAAACTGGAAAATGTGTCAGAAGGAGAATCTGGGGACTCTACAATCCTGTCATCCTGATCTCAGTGCCTGGCAGTGTTATGGATCAGATCATCCTGAGTGCAATCACGCAACATGAGCAGGACAACCCAGGGATGAGACCCAGTCAGCATGAGCTTAGGAAAGACACATCTTGCTTGACCAACCTGATCTATTATAACCAGGTATCCCACCTAGTGGATGAGGGGAAGGCTGTGGATGTCTGCCCAGACTTCAGCACAGCCTTTGATACTGTCTCCCAGGGCATTCTCCTGGAAAAGCTGGAGCCCATGGCTGTCACAGGTGTGCTCTTGGCTGCGTTAAGATCCATCTGGACCAGAGAGTGGTGGTGAACAGGACTGCACCCTTTTGGCAACTGGTCACCAGTGGTGTCCCCAGGGATCAGTGTTGGGACCAGTCCTGTTCAGATCTTGATCAATGATCTAGATGAGGGAATAGAGTGCACCCTCAGTAAATTCCTGGATTACATCAAATTGAGTGAGAGTATGGATCTGCTGGAGGGTAGGAAGGCTCTGCAGAGGGACCTGGACAGGCTGGGGTGATGTGCGGAGGCCAACGTCATGAGGCTCAAAAAGGCCAAGCATTGAGTCGTACACTTTGGCTACAACAATCCCTTGCAGTGCTGCAGCCTGAGAGAACAGTTCCTGGAAAACTGTCCAGAAGGAAAGGACCTGGGGGTGCTGGTTAACAGCAACTGAACATGAGCTGTCAGTGTGCCCAGGTGGCCAAGAAGGCCAGTGGCATCCTGGCCTGTACCAGCAATAGTGCGGCCAGCAGGAACAGGACAGTGACTGTTCCCCTGCACTCAGCAGTGGTGAGGTCACATTTTGAATCCTGTATCCAGTTCTCAATTCAAAAAAGACATTGAGGTGCTGGAGGATGTCCAAAGTGTATCAGTGGAGCTGGTGAATGGCCTAGAGGGTAAGTCCTATGAGGAGCAGCTGAGGGAGCTGGGAATATTTAGTCTAGAGAAAAGGAGTCTCAGAGGAGACCTTATTGCTCTCTCCAAGTGAATGAAAGAAGGTTGTAGCCAGGTGGAAGTCAGCCTCTTGTCCCAGGTCAATAGTGACAGGATGGGAGCACATAGCCTCAGGCTGTACCAGGGGAGGTTCAGGCTGGACATCAGCAGGAATTTATTCATCAAAAGGGGGGTTAAATATTGGCATTGGCTGCCCAGAGAGTTGGTGGAGTCACCATCCCTGAAACAACTAGACATGGCACTCAGTGTCACGGTCTAGTTGACAAGGTGGAGATCAGTCAAAGGTTGGACTCAATGATTTCAAAGGTGTTTTCCAAATGAAATGATTCTGTGGAAGTTTGAAGATTTAAAAAAAAAGATTTTTTTTTTGTTTGTTTTAATGGCACAAATATTCACTTATATCATATTATTCCTTCTAACAGTCTCCAAAAGTGATGTTAGGATATATCAGATAATTTTAGATTACTTTTTCTTTAAAGGTTTTTTGAGAATTTTTCATGGGAGATACTGACTTTTGTGAAGGTAAAATCAATCCATCAGACTATGGCAAAGATATATGTTTACCCAAAGACACAACATGAAGCATGTGGTGTGAAAAATTCCAAAATTCTATTTTATGCATTAAGAAAAGTTCCTCCCTAGCCCAAGTGACAGATCTGAAAAAAAGGGATTTAAATTCTGCACTCAGAAAAATTTAGGTATTTTCTTCAATATTATTGTTACAGATTTTTACAGTGAAAATGTAAATCATAGAACTTACAAGACCGTATATGAATTTAGAAGACGACTCAGGACAGCTTTCAGTCAATCTAAATTGGCCCTTTCTGAATGAAATCTAGTGTCATTTCACATTAGCATGTGAAATTTTATGCTAAGACTTTGTATGATAATTTGCAGCAATGTAAAGTCATTAATCTAAAGAATTTCACTGGGAAATTAATTTTTCCATTTTCTCTAGCTTTGGACTGTATGTCGTGATTTTAGAAGGGCCTTGTTTGCAAATGACATAAAACAGGAGATATACTTGGAAGGCATTTTCATGTGAAAGAATAGAAAGATCTCATATGTCTGTAGAAGTATGTGTGAAATCCTTGCAGAAACTGGGAGCAGTAACACGTTTCAGGTAATTGTCTTAGAAACACCACATTTCTGTTGCAGGAATGAGATATTTGCTTGCAAATGACTCATTAAGAAAGGTTTCCATAAAAATCCTACTCCGTAAAAAAACCCAAAAAAACAAAAAACAAAAACACCCCAAAATACAAAAAACAACAAAACAAAACAAAAAACCAAAACAAACAACAACAAACCAACCAAACAAAAACCAAACAAACAAAACAAACAAGCAAGCAAACAAAAAAAACCAACAACATCTAACAACAACAAACTTGGAATATCTAAAAAAATTTGTGAGAAGTAATCATCAAGATATCATTCCAATGCCATCTGTCTTACTTTCCAGTGCCTGATGCACTCCACAGTGGAATGAGTTCAAGGTTTTTCATTCAAAAATGAGAGTATTTTCTATGCCTTTCATTTAATTAGATTTTAAAAACTGTTTTCAAGCTGTGAAAGGATCCATGAAATAATTTAAAATATTATCAATTTCCACAGGGCAGCCTAATTTATCATTCAAACAAACAGACAAAAAAAGATTTAAAAACACCACCAAAACGACACCTCTCTTCACTCAAAGATTCAGTATGTTTATTTTGGAAAGCAGAGGTTTCTTCTGCTTCACTAAAGATATTTAGCTCACTGAGATTTACAAATACAACTGCTTGCAAAAAAAAAATAAATTCAGATGAACAGAGTTTCATGTGTAAATGTATGTGTTGCACTATAAATGCTCAGAGAAGCCACTTACAGTTTTAGGAAAAGAAAAATATGGTAAACAGGCAGAACATGCAAAGGTACCAGATTTTAAGGGTCTGATCTTATCTCAGATTATTCATGGTCAGCTCTGAGTGTATTAGTTCAAGTGCAAAAGAAGAATCCAATAGGATGTTCAGTGGGTTTAGTAAGCACTCAGATACTAGAACTGAACAGAAACATTTTTTTTCTCCAGGAGTTGTTTTGATTTAAAAACAATAAACATGAAATTTAGTTCTGTTTTTTATTTAAACATAAAGGTTGGTTTGATTTTTTTTTTTTAAGTTTAGAGCAGAAATTAATTTCTATTTCCTTTAAGTGGGGGAAACATATGTGTGGATATATATGTTTAAAATGTACTTCTATTTTCTTTTCTTTCATTTTTAATGTGCCTTTTTTTTTTAATATCTTAAGGTTACAGAATAAATTAGATGGGAAGAGATTTCAGAGGAGTCCTAATAATGCTCTTCTTCAAAGCATTATTAGGTATGAGATCAGACCAGGTTGTACACTGCTTCTTCTTGAAACACCTTCAAGGATGGAGACTGCCTAACCTTTCTGGACTCCCTCTTTCACTTCTTAACTACTTGGGCCAGTTAGGACCTCCCTTGTTTCCTGCCCACTGTCCTATATCCACCTGAGAAAAGTGGAGGTCCTTGACCTCAACACCTCCGCCCTGTTAGGACCCTGCAGCAAGGCCAGCTCTCCTGGCACCTTCTCAAAGGGCCACTGCTCCCACCATGACCATCCTGAGGGTTTCCCTAGGCTTGCCTTGGTTAGTCAAAGTGTCCTTCCTACTGGAAGACCCAGCTGGATGCAGGACCCCAGGTGGGGTCTGAAGAGGGATGGTCCCTTGCCTCAGTTTGGAGGTGGTGCTGGTGCCAATGCAGTCCAGGGTGCTGCCAGGTCACGCTCTGCCTTATGTCCTACTTGGAGCCAGCCAGGGCACCAGAGTCTTTCCCACAGAGACACTTCTCAGTCCCCAGCTTGTAGCTGCCATGGAGCCTTCCCTCCCTGTGGAAGGGACTTTGTATCAGACCTTGCTGAATTCCACAAGGTCTTTGCATACCTATCCCTCTGATTTTGAGTTTTCTCTGAACAGCAATCCTGTCCTTGAATATATCCACTCTATCCACTCTTCCTCCTGCTCCCCCCACTTGGTGCCATCTGCAAACCTGATAAGCCTCTGCCACCATCAAAGTTTTTTACAGAAGTATTAAGCAGGACAAATCCATTCTTGTTACCCTTTTTTGTTGCTGCATTTCTTTTAAAGTGTTTTCTTAAACATTAAAGTGAGAGGGGAAGAAAATGTTTCCACACTTTCAATGCTTATGGGGTTTTAGCCTTTTTTCTTGCTTCTTTTTTTCCTTACCATTTTTTTTTCACTTGCAATAAAAGGTGAGAAGTAGAATAGATGGAAAAGGGGAAAAAAACCCCAAACAAACAAAAAAGAAACAAACTAAAAAGAAAATCTTGACTTGAAATGTCAAGGCTCTTTTCCAAAATATTTACAATATGAAATACAAGTGGATAGGAAAAGAACCTGGAAAAATGAAAGAAATTTTTAGATGGGTTTTTAAATGAAACTTTTGAAACTGTTATTTATTTTTTCTCAAATAAGGTATATTTCCCCTCTGAAAACAAGAGCTAATTAAATTGAGCAAGGAACCAGCCACATCCAGAATAACTGGATGCAGTTACACTGGATCAGTGATTATGATAAAACAGAAAATTATAATCCAACTAATGAAACACCCTTGATATATTTTCTGTTGGATGGAAAAATGCTTTACAAACTGTACAAATTGGGGATATGGACCTGTTGTCATTGCCAAAGAATTAAAACAGAATGAAACAACAAGCCAGGCAAGTATATTACTAAACCTTTTGTAACCAGGGAATGTGCAAGCAATTATTTTATCTCAATGTGACAAAAGATAATTACATTTAAATGGTGATGCCAATAAATACAACATCTCTTTGGGGTTTTTTTGCAGGACTGGTGCCTCAAGCAAGGCCTGTGTGATTCAGACTGGAAAAGTTTCCGAGCACTTAAAAAATTAATTAATCTTTATTATCTGATATTTCCCTTTTATAGATTAAAGACATAAAAAAATTCTTCAATCATTCTCTTCTATACCAGAGCTTTACTTTGTGCTTTTGAACCCAACATGGTTCAGATTTGAAAATCCAAAGAACAAAAAATCCTAACAATAAATGGTTTGCAATCAGGAAAATATCAGAAAAGATAATAAATAACAATTATATGGCAAATATGAAGAAACAGCATGGAAGCATCAGAAGACTTTTAGGAAGCATTAGACAGAATTTTAGACCTATGCAATGAATTCTTCTATGTAAAATATAATATTAGTGGTACAGAAAACAGAATAGAGATGAAGTTTACACATGAAACTCATATTTTTATTGTTCTGTTATGGCATTTCACCTACCTCACAAAAAACCTTACCTTACTAAGAAGCAGATAACAAGCCATTAAATTAACAGGGAATAGAACCAAAGATGCTGTGCTGAAGCTTCCTAGAGTTGATGGGGAAATGGCTGTACAAGTGCCTCTGGCCTTGCGAATGACCGCAGTGTTAATGAGAGTTCATTTTATTTACTATGCAAGGTTATCACCCACAGCCTTGCCAACAGAAGAGGAAGAAATTCACACCAAAGGGAAGCTAATGTTCTTGCCTCTGAGTTGGAGATATTCATGGTGCCTAGATCAATAGGATGCTGAAGCAGCTGCTGCTCAACAGATGTTGTAACATGCTCTGCTTCGAATCAGGAGCTTCAGCATTCTCCTTGGGATCCCCTGCAGCCAACACAAGTTTATTTGTTTGGTGGGTGTTTTTTCTTTAATTATTTGCACCTTTATCTTTCAATACATTGGGTTCTATGACCTTTGCAAGATCATTGTCTAACTGAAATATGGTAGCTAAGAATGTAGTCCAGCATACAGGAACTAAAAGGCTAAAATAGAGATAATCGGTTCTTACCCCAAAGATCCTTCAGATTTGAAAATAGCTACCGTCTTACTCAAACAACTTTAACACCTATTTTTTCCCCCCTGAAAAAAACAAACAAACAAACAAAAACCTCTACAAGCTCAGAAATATTTTCTTTTCCATATACAAATGCTTTGAATTAAAAGAAACAAATAAACAAAAAACTTAATTGCCACTCATTAAACTCTCAGACATAAAAATCTCTCAAATTCTCAGACACTTGGTTCTCCTCACTGTTCTCCCTGTTCTCTTCACCAACTTGCTGCAGGTGTGTCTGGATTTTTTATTTTATTTAAACATTTTCTCAAGCACCTCCAGTACAGAGGATAAAACTATGCCAAGAAATGTATTTGGAATGACAAGTGTAGGTGCAGCCAAATTGTTTATACAGCTTTGCTTCTGAATCCTCTTCATCATACATTTCTATTCACTTACTTGGCATTTAATTTCCAGTCAGTCAAAGAAAACTTTAATAAGATTCACTGACTTAATTGCTCAGTCTATTGCTGCCTCACTTTGTCTGGCCTCTCAGACACATTGAGATTTTAACAGGAATTTGCTGACTACAGGACATGAGCACTGGGCAATTAATTTACCCATAGCATCCACAACACCCAGAGTTTGCTTCTCAAAATTGCAATTATTCATTAGGATAGAGTTACTGCTCCCAGATTCTCTCTTTACACAGATAACTGAATAGCTAATAATTTTCTGGACTAATGTAAATAAATAGATGCACCTCTCAGTGTTCTCTTTCAGTCAGGTATATCAGCCACTGGGAACTGCTTCGGCTGGACTATAGCTAGAAACACAATTTCTACTTTATTAAACATACAACAAGATTTAGCATGGAAGTGTGAGACAATCCAGAAAAAATAATGAATCCTTAGAATTACTCATCTTAATCTTTTTTTTCTCTTCATTGCCACCAAGATATTAAGAAAAATGGGACTTGATAACCAAGAATAAAATTTGGTAAGCATCCTATACTAATTGCTTTCAAAACTTCACACTACTGCTGCTGTTGCTGCTACTCTTCTTTTTTTTCATAGTAGAGAAAAGAGCATTTCATGGACAATTATCTCATTTTTATTATACGATCTGATAAAGAAAGAAAACTACTCGACTCCAGAAAATAATGTTTGTTAGTCATCAATAAACATTCTAAGAATTTTTTTCATATCTTTAGATTTTCTCATATTGTGTGACTATAAGTTTTAGCTTCAGAGACATATGGCAGAGGGTTATGTTAGCACAGAATAATATCCGTCATGGGACTCGGGAAACAAAGGCTGTGCTCAGCCAATCCAAAAAATTATTCATATGAAAAAATGCCCAAAGCAACAAAGACAAATCCTTGCCTGGAGAACACCTTTTAGTGTGAAAAGGCAAAATATTGTTCCTTTTAATTTCTTGTTCAGCAGTTGCAGTCATAAATTATGTCTAAATTGCGTTTGGTGGAATGAAATGGAGGAGAGATTGGTAGGTTCGAACTTTTCAACAATTTAGTAAATAAGCCCTTCTGAGGGTCCTTCTTTTCCAAAGCAATATCCACTCATGGTTAAGCAATTATGACAATTCATCCACAAATAATGATGTGATACCAAGAAAAGGTTGCCCTCAAAGATGGATCCCTGAGCCCCTGAGAGGAGTCACATCCCAGCGGTGTGTGAGTTGCTGGTGTCAGAGATGGGAAGGGACACTGAACCATGCTCTTACATTATCTTGAGTAAACAAAACAATTATTTCAATAAACAGGAAAGAAATTGAAACACAGACACAGGGATGTGAAAAGTGCAAAGTTTCAGTATTCTACCTTTATATTTTATTACAGAAAATGGAAGGAGTTGCCCTTCCTGCCAAGATTTCTGTAGCCCCTTGTGTCATTTGTATTTACACTAGGTACATAGCACAAGTTGAGGAGAAATAATTTTAATAATTTTTGAAACTTGAGTGCCTTTCATAACACACCTTTAAACAACTTTCAGAGTTACTGCTATTATAGATAATACCACAGCTCAGAAGATCTCTGAGGGTTTTCAGTTTTTGTGTGTCACGGGTGTGAATAGAAATAAATGAATAATGCAACATTGTTCAGTAGAAACACCTTGGAGTAATGAGTCAGCTTGATCTAGGAGATGTTGCTCCCCTGGTTTCTCTGGGAAAGGAAATGGCAGTAGGAAATGCACGAGGGCAAAGCAAGTAAGCAAATGTGCAAAACAAGACATAAACCCAAGGGTCTGACAGAGTAAGACAGGAAGCTTTGGGCAAGGAAGTAGTCTGCACAAGTTCACACTGATTAACTGTGACAGTGTCTTCCCTTCTGGGCTCGGATGTGTTTTTCAGTTGTTGGTTCCAGGGGCATGCCCCATCTGTGTCTGTTCCCATGGCACGGAGAAAGTCTAGCACCTTGACTTATCTTGCCACATTCTGTGTTTCTACATAAGGGAACTCCACTCTTCTTCCAGGCATCCAAAGGCCATAACATGCTGTCAGGGGAGCACTGGGAAGCCCAATCCTGGATTGAGTGGCACGTGCAGATGCCTGAGGAACCACTGCAGCACTGAAACAGGTGACAGGCTCAGTGCTTGCATTTAAACCAGGACCAAGCTGAATGTTGGGCTGATCACCCTACAGTCTAACTTCTAACATGAAGCATGAGTGTGGGTGAAGCAAACAAGATTTCTGCTGGACAATGTCTGACCATTACTCACACAAGACCATACACCAGTAGGGGCCAATGAACAGGATACTTGTTCTCAATAGGCATAGGGGACATGTGTGAACCAGATTTGCTTCTCTTTGCTTTATAGTTAGTGACTTTTAGTAGTATCCTGCTGTCTCAGCACACCACTGCATGCCCTCCCGTTTGTTTCAACGTTCTGCTAGGCTGTAGCATTATTCACATTATTGTAGGTACTTTGGACTGAAAAATACTATTCACAGTACTACTTTCATAATAGGGCCAAAGAGCAGAACATGGAGTGCTGGCTTCAGTTGAATTTTATGTACTGTAGACATGTATTATCATGCCACTTGGGCTCAGAAAAGAGAAGAATACATTTCTTTAGCAGTACAACTCCAACTTGGATTTGGATGTAAAAATCTCTTATGAGTCTCCTATAGGGTTAAAGCTGGGGAAGTAATTATGACTGAGTATTCTTTTTAGGCCTTGAGCCAGTTTCTAAACTATAAGTCTAGGGAGTTATCATGGATGGAACCTATATAAGCAGCATTAACTACAGTGAGCTGGGGAAAGTGAGACAGTGTGCTCCACATAAGCCTGAGGAGTCAGCTCCACAGTCTCATTGTCACAAAGGGATCAGAAAAGTAAAGCTCATGCCTGGGAATAGAGCCAGAAGGACTGTTTACTGATTTAGGTAAACATACTAAGATTCACTGCTTGAGGACCCAGTACATCAGCTTGATAAAAATCCAACAGCTTTTACCAGATTGGGAATTTTCAGTTCAATTCTCACTCTTGAATAACTTGGGATAGGCTTTGAGGTGAGTGGGAAGTATAAATAAATGAGCAGACAAATAAATAAATAAAAGCACTGGAAATCATACACATGCTGTTTCCAGAGAATTCTGTCCTTTGTCTGGAATCTTGAAATGGCCAGTACTGTCAGATACCAAAAATGTAATTCAAAGTATTTTTCAAATGAAGTGCAGTAAGGCAGCTTAAGAGAGCTTCATACTTAGAAGGGTAGATGTACAAGGGATGTAAAACTGCTTTTCTCTCCCTCCCTTCCTCCCTCTCCAGCAGAACTAGCAATAGCAGGGGAAAGTGCAGAAAATCTTTTTCCTTTCACCATCAGATATTAAAATATTACCTTCTTTAGTGTTTTTTAGGCAATGAAGGCTGAGGTATAAGGAAAACTCCAAGAGGTCACTTCATTAGCAGACACGAAATTCTCAGGTTCTTTTTCCTTACAGGCATATATATCTTCAGGAAAGACAGCAAACATGTTATTAACAAAGATAGCCATCATCTCATTTTCATAAAACAGCAGTTTCAGGAAAAAAAAAATTCATTTACTTTACAATATACATTTTCCAACTGCAGGAAAAAAAAAGAAGAAAATAAAAATATTTGTCAGTTACTTGATTTATAGCAGCTTGACTAAGGTTAAAATATAAAAAACATTGCATGAGTTGGACATTATACCTATGTCAGTACACTCCATCTTTCAAATCCCAATACAGGAAAAAAAATCAGTTATTCATGCACTACATTCAATAGTTCAGAAGCTGGAAGATTTTTCTTGAAGTCAGTCATTATAGGGTTCTTCTGTATTCAGTTCTTCAGGGGAAAAGAAAGGCCTGTGAGGACAACAACAATCTGTGCTACTCTATGTTAAAATTTTGGACTGTGTCTCCTTTGTTGTGCTGTATTAAGTGCCATCATGAGGAAAGATGAGATCAAGGAAAAAAGAATCATGCAGGATACCACAAAGCCATAGCCTCCATAGCAGTGCTGAAGCTCAGATTGTCTCTGTGAAGAAGCTGTTAGACAAATATACAAAGGGCATTTGAAAATAATTTTAATAATGAAATATATGTCAGACCCATACTGAAAGCTAGATTCCAGTTCAGTGACCTGTGTTTTCATGCATTATACAATGCCAATTACCATGTAAATGGCTATGAAATAAAGTCAAGTGTAATTTAGGAGTTCTGTGTTTCACAAAGTAAACATCAGACAGTACTTGATGCATTTTCAAAAAACATGTTATGACATTTAACATTAACATGTACAGAAAAGCTGAGGAAGTGGAGAAGATACCATTTAAAGTCCATTTTGTATTATGGGACAAAGATTTTCTTCAACTCAACGATCATTTCCACTTTCAAAAAATTTTCTGAGATAGAAGACACTCCTCAATCTTTAAGAACCTAAGGAGTAAAAGACACTAAAAAACAACAGTAACAACAGTATTCAGTAACAATAGAAGATTTGAGCTCATGTTTTTAGGCACAAATTACTTACTTATCTGGTTAGATGCAAAAGAAATTACATCTTTCAGGACAAAAAGTATCTACAGTCTGATTTTATACTATGACATTAGGACTTGACTTTTCTTCTCTAAACATCTGTATCATCACTGTTGCACTCATGCATAACATCCCTCTGACCCTGTGTACTTGACCTTTGCTTCAGCTTATGCCAGGAACTTTGGTGATAGAGGAACCTGCACAGGCTGGAGGGGCTAACTCACCACCCCTTTGGGTGGCATAGACCTGGCTAGAGCAGACCTGGCAACAACTGCTGTGCCCAAGGTTTTCTAAAGACACTTTGGCAGATCCTTTGCCTTATCACGTGCTGCAGTGGTCACTGTTTTCAGTCTGCACTGGTGTCTGTGTCTCACCTAAAAGACAAAGAGGGCAGAGGACTTGTCTCCACTAAGAAGGCTGAAGACACCAGAAAGGGATCTCTTGTCAGATAGTCCTAGTGACATGCAATGTCTGACACCTTTGCTACAAAGAAAACCAATTTCTCCAGTTCTGAAGATTTCTTTTTCAGTTGATTCAAAGAAGAAGGAACTTGTGATAAGTATTTTATCAAAATAGTAAAACAACACTACCAGTACAGTGATGTGTTCATAAAAGTAGTATCTAACTACACATAAATCTTCCAGTCCTTCTTCTCCTGCCTCTAAAGTAACTTCTACAGCACTAACTTTAAACCTAAGGACAAGTGTACAGTATTTGTTATTTTGGTTTTTTTTTTTTTTTTTTTTTTTTTTTTTTTTTTTAGTTGGAGTGTTTATAGTTTGTTGAGGGGTTTTTTTATAATTATAATTGTTTTCAATTTTATTTTATTATCCACAGTGTTTATCTAATAAATAATAATAAAAAAAGGCAGAACTAAATGTCACAAATCAAAAGGAAAACAAAACAAAACTAAGCAAAACCAAAAACATAACAACAACAAAGAACCTAAAACAAAAAACAACTCAAAGATACAACTCCTCTCCTTTCTTAATCTCATGGGTCCTAGCAGTCATTAAAGGAAAAATACATTCTAGTCTTTTCATGTGCCTTTTGGTGCAAACCATCATTGTCACTATTGCAGCAAGGTAAGGTGAATGACAGGGCAGATGTTCCCAGCATTTGGCAGAGACTGATGTGTCACATATCAATCCAGAAGTATACTGCAACTTTGTGCTGCTATTTGGGGTGTAATGGGAACACAGTATGTTAGGAGAAAGTTCACTAGAAGTTCCTGTTTGCCTGTAATTCAGGCAAAATTCAATCTCAGCTGAATACAGAGTGAAGCTACAAACATCTGCTAGAGCTGTCATGGGAACTGCAGTTTCAGAGTAATGTGCAGTGAGATAGGAGAGAAATGGATGCTCAGGTGCCTTATGGAGATGAGTGGCTTTTACAACATATTTAAAAAACAAACTTCATAAAGACAAGTTAAGGTCAAGAGAGTGTGTGATACCAGTGATACCAGTGTGTGATACTTAAACCAGATCTAATAGAGCAAAAGGCATTACACAAAGAAGAAATCTTTTATGTTGGAAGTCTTAAGACACATGGATCAAAATTACTTAAAGATCACATAGGTGTATATGTCAAAGGCAAATTTCAGGTAAAAACAAGCCTAAATGACAGAAAGGGTGGTGTTAGAGACAACCATAATTTCTAGAATTCAGATGAAAAAGATGATGTCAGAAATATTTTGGCATAAAAGAAGTCTAAGTACCATCAATATGATGGTAAAATTTATAGAATGTAGTCTGTTAAAATATTGCAATTGAATAGCAAATTATGGGAGAATCATTGGAGTCCCTGGTATGCAAGAAACAAAGAAATTAAATCCAACAGATACTGAGTATAGCTTAATCATAGAAGCAGAATATTGAGCAAAAAAAAAGTCACCTTTTTCATAGATTTAAGAGAACAAAAATAAAATAGTTAATTTAATATAACCTGGAAATGTAATTAAATTTTTTAAATGGTGGCCAGTGTGGAAATTTCAATATTGTCTCAAACAAAATGGGTAACTGGAAGAACTAGAAGAAAAATTCCCAAAGTGTTGAAGGATAGTCATGTGTAGTTGTATTTACAGAGACTAGATCTGTAATTTTAATTGATAATTTTTCAGTAAATCAAGAAGTATATATCTAGACCTAAATACCTTGTGCCATACCTAATGTTGAGTTAGAGCATCCTTTAATATCTAGTTTGAACTATGCCATTAACTTGTGTCACAGCAGCCATCAGAAAAGATTCTTCATTAGGTCTTCATTACTGATTTACATCAGTACTACACACCAATGAATATTAATGACATATATGAATAACTATGAAACTATTAAAGGCAATAATCTTATGTAAATGCCACATATTACTACTGTAAGCAGAAGGCAAGGGGTAGCTCACAGAAGAAGTGGTTGGTAAGTCACAAAGCCTGTTGTTTCACCCTCTCAACAAGTCAGCTGAGCAGCCTGCATTTAGCGAAACCACATTCCTTGTCACTATTGCACTTTTTTTTTTTTTTCTGTGAAGAATATTAAGCGAGATGAAGTTTGAGCTACTTATTTCTCTATTCTTAGTAAAACTGAAAATAGAGCAACATTTAAGAATACCCGGGCAGTGCATGTTTTGCTTCTATTTAGCAGATAAGCTATACTGTGTGAAAGTTTTCACTTTGGGAATTCTTATTGCATTATGCATATGTTACTCTACAATTTCAGAAGAAAGACAAACTTACCACCTTAGTGGTTTGTTTCTACATTAGGACTTCTATACGCCATTCCATTTCTTCTCAGTAAACAGTTACATTGTATTAAATGAGGAAGGACGGGAGTATAAGTAAACTTTGATCTGCCCTTGAAGTCGCACTGCTTTTGAGTTAAAGGAATCCGGGTGTTTCCACTCTGCCCTGAGCAGCTTTAAAAGTGTGAGCGGAAGGTGACAACACAAACTGCTACAATAACTCTCTCAGGAGCTGCCTTACTGCAGATGGATTCTGATAGTAGTGTGTTTGTCAGACTTCTAGCACTCCACAACCCATCAGCTAAGGACTGTCTTGGGTAAGTGTCCTGAGTGCTGATCATAGCAACTGCACTGGTAAATTGTTTCTAATATGGCCAAATAACCATGAATAGGTCTTATTGCTTAATCAAGAGGTTATAGTATTAAATACTCTGGCAAGTTTGATTTTACTATTTTTGTTTTTCTTTTCTGAAACATATGAATGTGAAGGGCAAGTATTCATTTTGTCTGAAAAATCAGGTAATTGTAAAAGGTCAAGGCCATATCACAAATGTAAATTGAAAAATTCTGTTACTACAGATTAGATACTTGGAAATCATTTGATGTTGAGTAAGAAACAATATCTTTTCCCTCTTGCCCCCTAGGACAAAATACTGAATAAAAACATTTAATTAAGGTTAATCTCTAGGCTACTGAATTGTTTCCATTGTATGGCCACCTCTACTGACTTCTGCTCATTTTGGGAAATTAATTGAAAACAATTATGTCTTAGAACTGTTTTGGCTTTTTGTTTTTATCAGTCGATTCCTATGCAGGTCTCTTACTTCTTAATGGTATTTTATCTTGTAATCAGTGTATGAACTGCTCTTTATATTGATGTGTACTTCAAGCTGTGCCTATTTGTTAACTTTTTGTAATGTTAAAAGCATCCTATTTGAATAGGGCTAGACTCTCCATAAAGTGTAGAAATATAGTGTCAGTATATTGCAGAACTATCAGATGTACTATTTGCCTTCATTTAATAATAGTCCAATTTTATTTTTTAAGTCACACTGTAATTGTATGTGTGTATATGTATGTGTGTGTATATCTATACGTGTGTATATTTATGTAGGTGGAGAGGAGTAGGCTGAGAGCATCATAGTTAACACCTTTTGTTCAGGAAAGGACACAACACTCAGGTATTGTACTATATTTTGGAGAAGGGTAATACTTTAGATCAGGTCCTGGAAAAATGACAGAGATTTTATTTCTAATTTCAGATAGCAGGGTGAGTTTTTATTCCCAAAACTGGATAACAACCACATCAGCATCAATATTTAATATCTTTCTGTATTAACATATCATATCTTGGAGTTGAGACTCCTTTCACTGAAAGGTCCTTGGAGAAAATGAATATTTCCTTTGGGGAAGTATTTAGCATCACATCTTTAAGCACACACACAGTCTCAATGACTGCACTGGAATCTCTGACTTGCACATTTAAATTCAAACCTCCAAAACAGTATGAAAGTAAGTATTCTTATCAGGCTTGTATTTGAAAGCCCTGGGTGCTCTCTCTCTGGTCTTACTTTTCATTATATTATAGCAATTTTTGTTGTTGTAAGAATGGCTAAAAATTCCTTTAAAACATAAATCCAAGATAGTTGTTATAAAATGTCAACAAGATTCTAAAGTTCAACAAGACAGGACAATAGACCTGGCAGATGAGAACTGTCTCGCATGTTTTAACTCTAGTGCCTAAAAATTGTTCACATGAAACTCACCATTTTTTTTCATATAATGAACAAATGTCACTATTCTGTGAACAATATCCCAGATTTACCACCATAAAGGATGGATATTCCTCTTGATGATGCTTTACTGGACGTCCATCGCAAGTGTAAATACATGCATAAACCATTATGAGATTTTCTTTGTGATTCACAAAATCATGTTCTCTCTTGATACACATCACAGTTTAACCTTTGCTTAATTTTTGCAGAACATTGCAGGTACATTGCTGAATCAGTGCCTCAATTAGAATAATTACACTGATGGCATTTGAGTTGTATCAGCTGGAAGCCCGAGTGCAAGGCAAGGTTCAGTTTTCCCCAATACTACCCTTGAAGTAATTGCACAGGTCTGTTACTGTTACAGGTACCCAGACCCAGCAGATTCCAGGACATAGGGGATTTTTCCCATCCTCATCTGGTTGTTCATATAAGATTCTCAAAATAGTACAGTAGCTGAGCAAAAAGGCTCCTTCTAGTAGTTTTTACCTGAGACACACCTAGCCTGCATTATAACCAATTGCTGGTCTTAGAGTTGGGTGTTGCCAGATGCTGGCCTGAGCCCCACAGTCCACTCAGACTCATGCCTCTCTCTTAGGCCACCACTTGGCATAACCTCCTACCCCTCAGCTAAGCTGGCTTGCTGTTCATCTGTGCTCATACAGATCCCTAACACAGAGTGGACACACACTTAAAATAGTTGGAAATGGGATTCAGTGAGAGAATAGGATAAAACGTGCTGAAGTTAATAGATTAGTCAAATGTGCTCACCCATAACCTGTTCCTTTTAATCTCCTTCTATTTTCTTGTGTTTGTGTCCTCTTACTTACCTTGCTCCTTGTCTCAAACAATTCTTAAGATACCCCATAAAAGGTTTTGCAGTACCCCACAATGCTCTTCCCTCCTGTATCCTAGAGGCAGGAGTCGACTTTATTTTACACAGTAGTACAGAGTTTATTTCACTGATTCCTATTAGTGGGTTATAAACCAGGTTCAGTGGTCCAATTCTTCTCCTTTGACAGTTTTAATGACAGGTGATTCAGTGGGCTGTTGTTTTCACTGATTAAAATGTTAGTGATGAAGCTACTAGAGGTCCTCCACCTGTTACTGTTCCCCTGGTCCTTGTGGGACCTCTGTGACTGATCTGCATAGTCTTTCCTTAGAAAACCTAGGAGTCATGTTCTTTCCCTTCAGTTTTCTTTACCTCTTCTTTGCCTTTGTACCTAATGGTGGAAGCACTCTTGTACCACAGGGAAGCATTTGCACTTTCAACCTTCACCTATGTTTTTACCAGGATTATAATTTCTAAGCCATCCATCCTATGGGATCAGCAGAAGGAGGTAATCTCAGAAGATACCTCCATACTACTTAAACATGAAGATACTGCTTAACTCAGTTGTTCGCTTTTTTTTTTTTTTTTTTTAGCTAGCTGGGAGTATTCTTTGTTCTGACCACTGTATATATGAGGTGTTTTGGGAATCTGTGTTAGGCAACAGAGATAGAAGTGCACATATATGAGGAGACCGAAACCAGCCTGGCAGCAAGGGGCCTGTCTGGGGTGTCAGCTAGACCTTGGGAGAATGTTGAAAGAGCATCCTTGATCCGATAAGACTTATCCAGTCTGCAGACATCTGCTATCACAGTATCTCCAAGCTGCCTGAAGTTGACAAGATTTGTGGTTTCTGTGTACTTCTTAGCCCGGATGGAAACTCACCTTATCAATCCCTTTATTCCTTATGTCTCATGTTCATTAAATATGGGCTAACCTTGCATTCCTGAATGCCCCCATAGTAAACATAATGTACTCTCTTAATTGCAATATCTCCTTCCATCTTTAGCATAAAACCAGCCTCTGAGATGTAATAATTTGCTCACTAAATTTATATATTGTATGATGTAGCTTCAATAAACAACTCTGTTTGCTCTCCAAAGTGGAGATCGTGTGTCCCTGACTGCCACACATATATTTACTCCCAGACTATGCCAGTAAACTATCACCAAAGAAGTTTTCAGTAAAATATATAAGAATATGAGATAGATAAATACTTGTATAACAGTCGTGCTTTGATAATTTAAGAGTCATTGGTCTTGCATGTAGTCAGGCATTTTACCTTCTGTCTGACATCTGTTATATTTCCTGAATACTCTCAATCCAGGCATACACATTATGAGCACCCCTTCTGAACTTAGAAAGGATTTAGGTCAGGGATTAATGTACTTCTGCAAAAAAGTTGTGTTAATCCTTGTGGTATTGTCTATTGATAATATGTTAATCCTTGCAGTATTGTCTGTGGATAATTTAAAGAAGACAAGAAAAAGGAGTAAGTTTTGATCTAGGGGAAAAAAAGAAACATATAATGACAGTTCCTTTTGTCAGCGACCAACCTACTGGGCTGATGCTGTTACTATAGAAAACAAACCAACATGATTCTCACTGACCTAGAATGTGAAGACAAGTGTATTTGGAAAACTTTGTTAGTTAAGACAAAGGGGTGAAAAAAACAGCAAGATGTGGTTTAGTGATATGCTTCTGTATCTGCAGGCATGTGTTTAATGCTCTGCAGCAGAGGAGAGAAAACATAGCTTTATGTCACTTTAGAGACAGTAGCAGATCACATTGCTACCAGTAAAAGAACATTTTCTAAGTGTATGTAAAGGAGATAATTGAAGATGCCTCTTGTGATAGAAAGGCAAAGGACTTTTCCATTAAATAAGATAAAACAAAGGATTTTTAAAGCTTCCAATTTTAATTCTATACAGATTTTATTAATTTTTTTGAAGCAATAAAGACAGTATTCTATAGACATATAAAGGAAAAGCACTGAGTCTACACTGTTTTCCCTTACACATTTACATGGGTAAGAGCTCAGAAACTGAGATTTGTTGGATAGTAGCAGATAGTGGATTTTAAAAAGAAAATTGTACCTTTTAAACACTCTTTATATTCAACCTGAAAATCACAGTCTATAATGTTAATGATATTATAATGCCATTCTAATGACAACTAATATTTTGGTGGTTCTTATTGGGTACTCTAGCTACTAATGTAACAGGAAGTCATTTGAGAAACTAAGGCAACAGAATCACTATGAGCATCTGTAACGTGGAGAGCAGCTGAAAGCCACCAGGAAAACATCATCAATAGCACCACCAAATCCCAGAGATGAGAAATGGCTGACAGTACAGGGTTAAGCTATGCAATAAGTACTCGGTCCTGTAATATTCCTTTGAAGTTGTAAGCATTAGAGCACCAAGCTTACGTTTATAAACTTGAAGTGTTCATCCATACAAGGGCTAAGTTTTCCACTGCCTTAACCTGCAAATCTTCATAGACAGCACTAGAAGCATCTGACTTGGGCTTACTGAAACCTACTTTAAGTTGTCACAACTTATTCTAGAAGGAAATTGGTTTTTTGCACTGGAATGTTAGCAGAAAAAAAAAAAAAAGTTCTGAATATTTACCTGCATTTACTTCAAGGGATAATTAATCTTTTTTTTTTTTTTTCCAGTAGTGTGTGTGCACATGTACAAGTTTAGCCAGCCCTGAGGATTCTTTGATTATTCATTTAATAAATGATACTAGCACAGCTTCTCTGTGTTTGTTTACTTACATAGCATAGTTGTTTTTTTTTTAAACTACATTTACCACTAAAAACAAATAATATCTTTTTTTTTTTTTTAAAGAAGTGAACAATTCCCTCATCCCATAAATCTCTACTTTGCAACCCAAAAAGCAATAGAGTTTAGATGTTTGTTTTAAGAATAGATACAGGATATCTACGGATTGATTTTTCATGGTTGGATTCAACTCTGGTTCAAAGTGCAGTAAAAATCTTCAAAGACTTCAGCTACCCTCAGTGTAATAGTTAAATGCAATCATTTTACACCAGATGCAAGTTGCCAAGTTCACTCTTTAGAGACTATGCATCTCTCAAATAAAAGCTGCTAAAAGGAACCTTTCGTCTCTGCTCCTGCAGTGTTCTGAGATTCTTAAATGAACCAACACATGCCAAAAGGTTGTTCAGTGTTAGCACATAATCTAATGTACCTGAAAGACAGTAGAATAATTCCTGAAATTCTAGTCAGAAATCAAAAATAATTGAAGATCACTTCAGCTTTGAAACTCATTATGTATTATTGTTCTTTCAAGCAACTGTCTGTAGTAAGGAGTTTTCTATTCTCAGTCACTACCTCAGATGACAAAAACAAAAGGAATAGTAGTTGACTTGACTTGCTCTGTAAAAACACAGAGCCTGCATTGGAGCTGCTCCTCTGCCCTTATTAGTAAATGTAACTTTGAGCACCATCAAAATTGATCAATGGCATAAATACAGAGTAATAAAAAGAAAGAAAAAGACAGCAGTACAAAACCTCATCCATTTTACATGAATCTAACATTTCTGGCTTCTAGGGATCAATTCTTCACTGTCACATTAATTAAATAGTACTTGGTTCCCATTAGTAAAGTACGTGAGGGCAGTGGAGGGATAAATTCTATCCTGGGTGAACTCATGGTTCTTCAAAGTTACTATGAACATTTACAATCCCCCTTGCTCTGGTATGGGGATAAGGATTTCATTGCCTGACGTGGTAGTCATGTTACTTTTGCTAAAGTGAATGCAGAACTATGGATAAAACACAAATATAATTTTTTTTTCATGACTTTAACATGCTCCTTGTCATGTAATCACATCACAGTGACTTGAATTATTCAAGGATCATATATGTGTGCAATTATTTATGAGCAAAAGAACCATGCATCTATACATGTATCAGCTAGCTCTCTTCCAGTGTTCTGCTATTAAAAATAAGTATGTTTTCTTGGATTTATTAATAAATTTGGCTTCAGTGGGCCAAAAATGTTCAGCTGGAAAATTATACTGAGATTAGATGTGTGGAACTTATGGTATTCTCTTCCTCTTGAATTCCCAGTTTAATTACATTATACTAGTCATGCTGACAACACAAAAAGCATCTTTTCAATAAACACTTTTAATCTGTACAAAACAGAATAACAATGGAGAGCTCTGCGGTGCCACAGTCTTTTGCACAGTGTTTTGAGGTTATTTTTGCTCATTAGAAAAACACACATGAATAATTCAGGAAAAATTAAAAGAGAATCTAGGTTTCCTGTACCTTAACTGAACATAGCAATGCTTTTTTGTTGCCATGTAGTAACCACTGCCTACTGCAATGGATATTTTAGAAATCTGAGTATGTACTTCTGTCATTTGTTGAGTCAGCCAGCCAGAATAGATTTTTGGGTTTAGTTCTGACAAAAACTAAACTAACTTCATCAGTATGTTGTGCAACTAGACTTATTCAATCTTATTTAGATTGATTTTCATGAGATGTCACTGCGCTTTGCAAAAATAAGAAAGCCAATCATCAGCTGGAAAAATGGATCTGGAAAATGGGGCTTCATTCTTTTTCTTTTTAAGCCAGGGTATTAGACATTGAGACTGGAGTATGCTAAATATAGATTACAGCACCTACTCTGTACCAGTCAGTCAGAGTTACTCCAGAATGCAGGGGACAAGAAGTCTTCCTCCTTTTAAGTGGCAAATTGACTCTACTGAGGCTGACCGGAGCAACTCAAATAAACAAATTAATCACCAGAAGGTGAACTATATTGCCCCAAACTATTGCTTTTGCTTGCGAAAGGACCAAATTAACTAGACCATGCTAGAAGAAATCCATTGTTCTCACGGTGTAGAAGCTGCTGTAGAAGTCAGGAAGTTGCTAATGGATGTTAGGAGGGCGAGTTTACAGATACTTTGCATCTGGAGAAATGAAACGCACCATCCCTGATGCCAATAGGCATCAGCAGGACATGTGACACCTGATGTTTGGTAGCACAAGGGAGGAAGTGACTGAGCAGTCATCCTGATACATTCAAGTTTTCTACAAATCTTCTAGACACTTCGCTTTCTGCTCCTGCACGAACCTGGAAACATGACTCAGCCTTCACCGATGATGACATATTTCAGTTTAATTCATTCTCAATTCATTTTGGGTTTGCTAAATTTTCTCTCTGCAGCCGCTTCAGAACTCAGTTCAGGGAGATTCTTCTACCTGCCCCTCTTACAACACCAGAAAAAGCAGAAAGCATGTCTATTTACCGAGACGTTTAACTTCATTTGATCAAGTCTCTGTTAGAGAAAGGAAACACTTTGATATTAATGGCAGAACTGCTAGTTATGTGATGTGGGCCTGAGGATGGAAACTCATTTTCTGTTATTTTTTACTTTTCTGCTTTTAATTTGAATAAGGTTTTTAATCCTCAATCAGAACCTTTTTGTGCTGAAAGATGGACCTGATTTTTGCCCAGTTCACAGCAGGTTAAATCTGTTATACATTGTTATACAATGAGTGAGAAGAGTGCAGATTAGAGTGAAAGGAGACTTAATCACATAATTTTTGAAAAGGCAATTCCCTTGGTGTAACACACGTAAGAGATTTACTTCTTTCTTATTTCCCTGTTTAGATTTCTTCAGATTTTTTTCAATAACCTTAACATTAAGGTTTTAAAATCAAGTAATTTGAGATTTTTTTTGTCCTCCTCATCTGAGCTTGTATTTAATTAAGAACTGCTCAAAGCAGCAAGCATTGCTTATATGTATATATTTTTTGTTTTGGCCTTTTTTTCCTTCTTTTTTTTTTTTTTTTTTTCGGTCAGAAAAGTGTGTAGAATGTTTCCTTGACTTAGATAGAGAAAAAAGTAAACACATCTTACTGTGATTCTGAAATGAAAGTCTGCTTTGATGCAGGATACTAGAATGCATATGAGAGAGCACTCTTCTTGTCATAAAAGCTGGCAGCTGAGCTTTCATTACCTAGTCACAAAAAATGACATCTGGACTGAGAACAAGTCAGATGCATAGATGAAGAGGAGTTAAAAATCACTAGATCACAGATAAAAATTGAGGTAAAACTGTGACCAAGAGGTGACAAATGCCAAAGACAAGGGGAGTAAATTTCCCTGCCAAGGGATGTAACCCTGAACAACAAAGAATTCAGCTAAGGCCTACAGATAAACTGTTTTCTGCATGAGACTAATCATAAATTTATCTGTGTCAAAATGGCTATAAATACTTGCCTCCAGGACTCTGAGCTCCTACAGCCACACAATGGCAATACCCAGGGCTAACGTTCAGGCCAATATTGCTCGAGGCTAAAATGAAATTAGCAGCATGAGCCTGATACATCTCTTCCTGAAATAAAGTGGAAGCTTTCTATTTACATTTAGGAGAGCTAAATTAGTCCTGATCTGTATTTCCAAGACCCAGTACACTAACCATGCTCAATATTGCCTTTTTGGTGCAAATCCAATTCATACCTAAGCTTTAAATTTACAAACAATGTGATTCCAAAGACTAATGTGAAAAAAGGTTTTCTACCCTTCCTTCTTCTTCCAACTTAATGGACCACAGCTAAAAAGTAATTCAGACATTAATATATTGTGTCTTCTTTGTCTTTATGTCTGTCAAATATTGTAGAAATTTATTTTACAAAAAGGAAAGGTGCTTAATAATCTACTGAACGATTGCACCTTATCAGCAGAATCATACAAAGTGAGTAAGATGGTTTGAGAAAAAATACCAGGGACACTGGAGATTAGAAGGAAGAATTTTGAATTTACAAGTACACATTTTAGCATGTTACTATCAGATCACCCAACAGTTGTCTTTTTTGCTGGATTTTGTTATATATTTATAAAACCACAGTAAATCCAACACTTCATGGGGGGAAAAGGCTCCTGTTCTTCCTAAATGTTGCGTAAGTTATTAATATTTGTGAGGAAAGGTATTGCACAAAGATCATGTGTATATTAACTCTATGAACATCAAGTTGCATTTTATGTCCAAAAACAGCCTCTTAACATCTATCCAAAGGAACGCTGAAAAGGATGCGGATTGTAAATCTTTGGTTCAATGCTTTATTTTAAGGACTAGTAAAACACTTCTAATATATTTTTATTACTCACTGGTATTCTCCTTCTCACAATCAGTGAAACAGTCCATTGCTAATGTGGATTGAAGTACTGTTTTACCTGCAAAAAAGATGTTATTGCTTTAAACAGACTTGGCCAAATCAGCTGCTTAAATCTTAACTGTGTTAGGCAAAAGGTTGAAAGATAGCTTATCACTGTCTGCAACAAGTGCTCTACCAGCCAATTTCATTCCTGTTGAGCTGGTACTCGAGAATTAACTACAATAATGTAAAAAGATCCTTACTTAATTTGTAGTCCAACTAATTGTTTCATGGTATGTGAGTTTAACATTTCAGCAAAAAGTAACAAAGCCAAATTCTGTTCAGTAACTGCTTGAAAACAGATATTGTAAGGGCTTTGAAATTTAATTTTCTGTCTACTTGAAAACAGGGCCATTATTTTCAATATCCCAGTTAAAACCTTTTCTGTCTTAAAATCTTGGGGTGGAAAATTTGTTGCAAAAATAATGTTTTGAAAACATTAACAGCTAAGTGCTGTTGAAAATGTCTGCTTTCTACAAAGAACTAGAAACAAGTTGATGCCATTCTGGGGATCAGGAAGGAGCTGCTCTTAAATTAAAATTGGGCCAGTTTCACTGACTTATTAACCCAAAACTTTCAGTGATTGCTCAAAATATCATGTTGTTGTATCTTTCATTTGCCAGTGAATGCTCTGCTGCATTCGATCATCATAATCCAGGTTGACTCAAACGAAGTTGCCAGGTTCAGAATGTGGAACATCCTCTTGAAAGACAGCTTTTAATTTTTCTTTTATTTTAAAATACCATCCAAACAATGATCAGGAGAGCTATTCAATTCTAAATAAATGCAAATGCAAGCACAGTAATAAAGGGATCGGGAAGTACATGTGTAGTCAGTACAGAATGATCCACTTTGTCTGGTATAGAAAGGATGAGCCATAATAGACGTTTACACATTTCTTTGGAAATATCAGAATAAAAAGAGGCCATCGCATAGAAGTAAGGAAAGGGATGGGCGGTTTTGACTGCTATTTGTGAAAGCTGCTAGAGGTCACCGATTCCTTAAGCAAAGCTGGTGATAAAAGAAGGACAGACAAACTACAAATGCGGCTGCAGCTTTGTGATTCAGGGTACACCTCTGGGAAAGACAGCAGTCCTAAGATTCAGACATTCACTAAGAAGCAAGTAAATAAAAGTATAATATAAAACTGAGCTATTAGTGAGGACTACATAGACCTGTGAAAGCCCTTAAAAAGAGAGTAAGTAGAGGCTTATTAAGATAAATCCTGAGGGGGAAAAAATACCAAAATTAACCAGAACAAGATTTATTTTTTCATGGAACAGAATGAATGTTTTGGAACAGGATAACTGATCTGAAGGTAAAGATACTGCTGCTCTATTGATAAAATTTGTCTTCATCTGCAGTTTTTAGTATCTGTTGCTGAGGTATGAATTATCTGGGCTTTGAAAATATGAGACTGGGCATTGTTGTGGAGCAAGACATTTATCCGCTGCTTTTACGATAGTTGTGCAAAAGGTAAACATCAAAAACATATTTCAATATTGCAATGGTGCTTAAGTTAATGACATTTAGAAGGAATTCAGTTAATACTATTTCTTACTTTAGGAAATCAAGGCACAGATAATTTGGTTTTTTGCATATAAATTACACTAAAAATTGTTTCATCAAGACTTTTGGCCCCATAGAACATGAAACAAAATTAATTTTGTTTTGTTTTGTTTTGTTTTGTTTCTTTTTTAACAGGAATAAATCTCTGTGGGTTTGGTTGTTGTGTTTTTTTCTAGATGACAACTTGGGCTTCATTAGAAGTCTGAGGATTCAACATCAATAAGAAACTTAATGTTGGGAATTATTAATTCAGGTCTCCTGTCTCAAGTTATTCACTTTGGATGTCTACATCTCTCCATAAGCATCCTTTGCTGCTTAAGCCACACAAAGATAGGGGAGAGAAGCTGAGAAATAAAGGCAGACTTCCCTATGAGAAGATTTAAAAGCGCCTGAATTTTGAGATTGTGCTTAGTAAATTACAAAACAAACAAAAATACAAACAAAAAAACCCAAACAACAACAAAAAACCAAACCAACCAAAAACAAAACAAAACAAAACAAACAAACAACAACAACAAACAAACAAACCAAGCCATTTATCATCTTTCCCAATCATTATCACAATACACCAACATGTTTTCAATTACAAGCATAAGACTGCTTTGGAAGGATTGTCTCAAAATTGTTGAGTAGTCAGTGCTTTCTAACTTCATATGTGAATATTTCTTTATACAGCATCTCCCCCTTGGTTACATGTCACTCTCTAAACCATTCCCAGTAAATGTGCTTTCTAAGTCAAATAATAGTCTTCATTATTGTGTACCAGTGTGTAGTAGAGATGCAGAATAGAGCTACAGAGAACCACATCAAATTTTCCCAGTGCAGCCCTATACCCTTTAGACCCAGCAGACTGACATACTGGAGTGACAAAGATCTCCCTGAGCAGTGGAGCAGTATTGCCTAAATCAGAACTCTTAAAAGCCAAAGAAATTTTCTAATTACTTTAATGATCACAGACCGGGGGGAAAAAAGTGGTTTCTTTAAAAGATTTAATAGCTTGCATTTTTTTGGTGTCAACTCTTTACTTCTTTGTATTAGTCTCTGCAATGGAACTGCAGAGAAACAGAAATGACTCTTTGAAAAGCATTTGAAACTACTTTTATGTTGACTCCTTGATTGCATATTAGGTTGTAATCTAGTAAATATTTGAGTGCTCTCACCCTTATTAACTGCACCTAATGACAAGAGAACACACTAAACTAAACATTGAAATGTTAGTAATTTTTTTTTTGTAAGTTCATCTTAAATGATTGTAAAGAAAAAAAAGACAACACCCAACCTTCTCTTGGGCAAAAAGTTCTTTTTTAGGGCTTCTGAACATGTTTGCAAGTCTTTCACATTGAAATTATTTGCCATATAGCCAATTCTTACTCTTTTTTTCAATAGAATAGCTTTTTATGTATACAGTAATCAAGTCTCTTTCTGACTTAAGCACTGTCTTCAGATTTCTTTGCTTCTCCTACAAAAACAGGTATTTCAAATTGTTTGGAATATTGAGCAGTAAGTAGAGAAATGTTTAAATTTGTTCTTGATTTGTGTTCCCAGTGTTTTCACTTTTTTGTTTTGTTTCAAATATTGTTTCCCTGTCCTCCTTACCACTTTCACTGATTTAAATATATTATTTCAAAGACAAATAGTGTTTGTTTTTTTGTTTTGTTTTGTTTTATTTATGTTTGTTTGTTTTTTTAAAAAATACCAACATTATACAATTTCAATTATGCCAAATAGCCTACACAATAAATCCTTGCAAAAACTGTATCTAGCACTAAAGGGATTGATTATACTAAACATATTCAAGTAGAATAAGCATTAGTTTTCTCACCATCTCTGATAAAAAGAATTCATTTATGCAGACTTACATACAAACATGACAAAATACATTACTATTTCCTAATGAGGAAAAAAAAATTACAACACTTCATTGTCTTATTTCCTCTAGGAAAAATTCAGTCACATCCACATAATGTGAAGCAGAATACCTTAAAGAAATGTTTTAAGTTTTGTATTCTTCTGCACTCTCAAGGACTTTCACTCCAACAATAAAGGATTCTATATAAAAGTAAGATTATTTAGAATCACTGGAAATAGATGTCCATTTCCTACTGAAGTCTTGTAAAGAAGAAGCAGCTAATAGTTTATTTTTTTTAATTTCTTTCACTTTTGAGATACCTTAAAAATTTATCCAAGAATAATGCCTATTGAAAGTCAAATAAAGCATCATTAAGCAAACTATACATTCATTTGTGTACTGGGAATTTTGTTAGAACTAAAGAGAATTATTTTTTCCCCTTCTTCTCCCAACCCTTCACCACAGTTACAGTTTCCTGAAAAAAAGCACACATTACTGGAAAAACATTATGCCTAAGAAGGAGTTGAGCTAATGAGAAAGGAGAAAAACAAAAAAACCCAAATAACTTATTCTGCTGCAAGTCTAGTATGACACAGGAGTGCCTTTCTTTCTCCTCTCCAGAAGACAAACTGGTTGGGAAGAGGCTATAAAAACTCTGAATTCAAAAAGAATTCTTCCCTCTGCTCCTGTTTTATCCTCCATAATATTCTTCAAAGCTTATCGTATTCACTGGTCAGCAAACAGTGAGAAGAAAGGTAAAAGAGAATAAAACAGGTTCATTTCAACATCAAGGGGAAGAAGCTTCCTGACTCAGAGCATTGCTGGGACACCAATTGTGCTGCTTAAGATGAGGCTGCAGTGCACTGCCACAGCACTGGAATTCTTGTCTATAATAACTGATTAAATGCAGAAGTCTTACTGTGATTTCATAGAAAGATTTTAATGTTTCAGCGAACAGACTGCTTTATATTTTGTAATAAAGGAGATTATGAACTACATTTGAAAAAATAGAAGAGTTTGTAATATTTTTATTTGAAATTATTTTTTATCATCTCCAGACAATGTTTTGTGTGACATTCAATATGTATAAATTGAGGTAAAATTAGAATAGGTAGAAAGATTTCTCAGTAGTGACATGTTTAAACTTGATATTTGAAAAAAAAAAAAGGTCATTTCCATATGTTATGTTTTGAGTTATAGTCTACTAAATCTGACAGTGAGGTATACTTCCTGGAGACATAGACCAAGATACTGCAGTAACATCACTGTTGTTGTCGCTGTTGTTTTCTTGAATTATGTAAATTATTAGGGCAAACATGGTTCCTTTTGCATTGTGCTATCCATGACACGTAACCACCCAATGAGATCCCAGACATGACTGCCCTTGAACAAAGTTTTACTAAAGCATTTACTGCATTGAAATGTTCTTTAGTATTATTCCAGTCTATATATCTTTATTAATTTATTGCATTCTCTATGTGTTTTTAAGTTTACATTCAATTCTTCAGCATTTTAGACAACTAATAATCAATCTGACACCCTGTGAGGGCAACTGGGTGAAGACCTTTTTCTAATATCCAACCTAAAGCTCCCCTGACACAACTTCATGACATAAAAATCTACCAGTTAGACTAAACACATGGTCTTAAAGCAAAGGTCTTTGTCCAAAGCAGACTTCCAGTGAAATTGGCTAATCATTAAGGTATTTTAGGGTGCAAGGATCAGAAAAAAGCATTCATATATTCAAAAGCATACATTAAAAAAACAATTTTATGTACTAAACAGATATAATATTTAAAGTATTTGGTCTGTTTTACAACTTTTAGGCATGATTTGTTTTATTTTTAAAAACAAGCAAACAAACAAAAACACCACAAACCCCAAACAAACAAAAAACAAACAAAAACCAATCAAACAAAAAAACTAAACTAACCAAACACAAACAAACCCCTCATTAATCACGCTCTTCCAATAAAAACCTACTCAGAAAAGCAACAGAGCCATTTCCTGGCTGGCATTTCACAATCCACTAACTGCAAGAGTTTCTGCGTTTTATCTGACAACAATATGCATTCTCCTTCTTTTATTTTCAGCTTTACTTAGTCAGTAATAGTTTTTCTAGAATAATGAACATGGAATGAGAACTATAAACAGAAGCTGATGTTAGATTCTAAACATTGTTGAATGTTTATGAAATAGGACTTGCAGACTGAAACAAAACTAATATTTCACAACGAGTTGGAATGGAGAAGCTGTTTCCTTTTTCTGTTTTATCTCCTGGTATGTTTCTGTTATTTCTTCTGGGTTTTTTTCAGGAGAAAGAGTTACCAGAAACACATTGTTGATGCATTGCACTGGGAATCCTTCCAATGGAATATATTCTCATCAGATAAATATTCATACTACTCAAAGCTGATGAAACTAGCAAATTTCTCTTTGTTATATATACAGCCCAATATAAGCTTTCTTACATTTTTTATAAAAAATCAAATTAACAGTCAACATCTTAAAGAATTTATCAATAGTCTTAAATATTCTTCTCCATCTGCCACAATGACATAGAACTACAGTATCAAATATCACTCTTTTTTTCCCTGTATTCCTCTTATTCATTTTTAGGATGGCTGAATAAGGAAACATGAAATTCGTGATTCTTTGGGCTAACATGCAAAGACTTAGAGAATTTTCTATCTGTCTTAACAGCTGGAGACTTACTTAGATTCCAGGCAGGAACTGTAATCTTTCCTTTCTAATTCTTTTTTCTTTGGTGAAAGATTGAAGAGGTCCATAATTTACTATGATTGCTTTAAGATATGATGCTGTGTAATGAGACATTCTGGCATATTATCCTTTAAACATGGAAGAAATAGGAAGTATTGAGGGCTAACTATGCATAATGAGAAATTGTATGTGATAACAGATC